>OLKM01001339.1:133130-145562 GCA_900291075.1 Melanogrammus aeglefinus | reverse complement strand
TTACAGGAGAAAGGAGCAGCGAGGAGAGACAAGCAGACAGGAGACACATGTAGGCAGTCTTCAGAGGTATCACACCGTCATTGACACACACACACACAAACACACACACACAAACACACACACACACAAACACACACACACACACACACACACACTGCCTTTCGCTGCCTCTGCCACCGTCATTTCTTCCTCCTTTTGTGGAACGGCCTGGGCTTCTGAGCCTGCTGATGGTGTCATTACCACAGTTCACCTGCAAGGTGTGTGTCTGTGTGTATGTGTGCGCGACTTGCGTGCATGTGTTTGGGTGTGTGCATGTGTGCGTGTGTGAGTGTGATGAACAGCCACATGCAGCACACACTACACGTTCTGGTGTAGTGTAGTGCATTAATGGGGGGAAGGTGAAGTTTAGAAGTAGAACTCCCCACACCACCGGTACTATTATACTATAGTGGCATCTCAACCCGCAATCATGTATAAGGCGCTGCAAAATTTGAGAGGGGGGGAACTTCTACAGTACATTTACGGTTGCAATGTTCGAGGTCTGGTCCAATGTTTTTGGTTATGCCCTTGTTGGCAAGCCCATAGGTTACACTTGACACATTTGGAAGAGAAATAGGGCAATGGCAAGGTTTTCCTCACCGAATGCAATTTGTCTTTGAGAAGTGACTGGGACTTCCTGCTTTACATATAGTACACACGCAAGTATTTACATGTACTTTTCCTCCAAGTCCAAGGCCACACAGAGAAGAATAATAACGGTAACTTTTGTGTTTTTTTATTCCCCGTCTCCCCACACATTCGTCCTTTGTGTCAAACTGCATCTGCATGCCTCTCCATTTCACTGACTTATGAATTACAAACACGCCAGAGAAAAAATAAAAACAGGGCATCTTGAGTTTCTTTCTCCCCCCCTCCCTTTCTCTCTCTCTCTCTCTCTCTCTCTCTCTCTCTCTCTCTCTCTCTCTCTCTCTCTCTCTCTCTCTCTCTCTCTCTCTCTCTCTCTCTCTCTCTCTCTCTCTCTCTCTCTCTCTCTCTCTCTCTCTCTCTCCCTCTCTCTCTCTCTCTCTCTCTCTTCTCTCTCTCTCTCTCTCTCTCTCCTCTCTCTCTCTCTCTCTCTCTCTCTCTCTCTCTCTCTCTCTCTCTCTCTCTCTCTCTTCTGGATCACAACAACATTATTTCCATTTATAATTTCAATTGTTAATTTGCATAAGAAAAATCGGTGGGGTGACATGCATGATGTTTTCTCCCCTCCCATTTCTGCTTAATTTCTCCACTAATTATAAGCAGCAATGGCACATTATTTACATAAATAATTATTGTTCCTTCTGTTCTCTCTCTCTGGCGCTCTCTCCTTCCTCCCTCTCTTCCTTTGTCGGCGTTGTTTTGGCGTTTGTCGTCCGTAGGGGCGATACTCCTTCGAGAGCGTTTCCAGCGTCTCTCCTGACTGGAATATCTTGGATGTTGCCAGTCCCTCACTTGATGTTTGTTGTGGTGTTTTGCGGTCCTTTGTTCAATAAATAGATCTGTCCTGTCTTTTATTACCATCCCCTCCTCCTCCTATCCTCCTCCGCTCTCCCCCTCATCACCTCCTACTCCACCAAACTTCTAAACTCTCAAAAAATAATATGTCAATTTCAGAACACTTTTCTCTTCCTATTTTTACTTCAAGGAGGCGTCGTTCTTGCTCTGCCGCATCAATGGACAGTTTCACGGTGTGCGGGGGATCAAACGCACACCACGGATGTAAAGCATCAAGTCGCTGTATTCTTCTTCTTTTTTACGGTACATGTTTGTTTATCGCATTGCTCTTTTGTGAGCGTCGTCGACCGTCGTCGTCGTTGTTGTTGTTGTTATGTTGTTGTGGGAGCGTTTCATGGCCCGGGTTACTGCGTTGGGGAATGGGATTATGCCTTCTTGAGGATCACAGGTGAAGCAGTAAGCTGGCTTTTCACAGTTCACCAAGAACCAAAACAAGCATCCAATCAGCCGCTCGGTGCGGGAGCAGCGCAGAGCAGAAGACGAGCTAATTGATATGGATGTCTAAAATAGGGGCTGCGCGCTAACTCATTTAATCTTAGATACACATTTTTCCACCGCTTTGTATTGCTTCTTGTTTGCCAAGCGAGGCGAAGGCACTGGAGATGAACATGTAAAACAAAGGGGGGGGGGGGGTGTGTGTGTGTGTGTGTGCGTGTGCGTGCGTGCGTGCGTGCGTGCGTGCGTGCGTGCGTGCGTGCGTGCGTGCGTGTGTGCGTGCGTGCGTGCGTGCGTGTGTGTGTGTGTGCGTGTGCGTGTGTGTGTGCGTGCGTGTGTGCGTGCGTGAGTGCGTGCATGCGTGTGTGTGTGGTCTCCCTAACATTACCTCACTCATTAATGTTTCGATCCCACACGCAGCTCTAAACAACAGAGTTGCTTCCTGGGAACGAACAAAATGAATGCTGACAAACACTTAGACCCCGTTTACACGAGCATGTGTATTTTTATAAACGAAGACATTTCCCTACGTTTGAGCCTTTCATTTAGACGCAAACGGAGAATTCGCCCCGTAAAACGGTTATCCAAAAAAACTCTGGCCAAAGTGATTTTTTTGGAAAACTTTGTTTATGCGTTTGGTTGTAAACATTGTAAACTGTGGTAAACGGGGTTTTGGGCAGCCAACGTCACAGTATGCGACAGGAAGTACACCGAATGTGGACAACGTTTACATTTACATGTTCTCACGTGCGACTTCACATTTTAGGACTGAGGTGATCATGGATGCGCTCAGAATAGCCATCGCGTTTATGTTGGTGCAGACCCTTTTTGTCTGTTTGCATTTGCAAATTCAGCTCCTATTTTATGTGGAGGAGCACAGAAGAATGAGTGCTCGGAGGTCAGCAATGTTGCAACAACTTCTCCCCCCTCCAACACGAAAAACCAGTCGGCCTAAACGCCGCAACTTAGCTTCTTACCGTGCTACGAGAAGAGAAGTACACTAACCGTTCCGTGGCGTCGGGCAACTTTCACGGATTCTGATTGGTTAATGTGAGCTTGAGCTTATCGTTAGACTGCCACTGTGGTTTGGCGTGCTCATGACAGCATGTATGTACACGGGTTCGTGTAAACACATTTTTAAAAAAAACAGTCTCGTGTAAATGCAGTTTTATTTGCAAACGTAGATGGCCAGATATTCGTTTCGGAAAATACCCTGCTTCGTGTAAACGTAGTCTTAAGCTGCATCCGAATACTCATACTTGACTGCTATACAGTAGGCATTTTGTAGTACGTCACAAATATAGCGCGTCCGAATGCTCAGTGCACATTGTGTAGTAGGCAAAAATCTGCAAATGATCGCAGGTGACTTTGCCGGCATCTGATGTGCAGCGCACAGAAGGGAAATACGTGATCTCCAAACATCCGGTGGCGTTTCGGTGGTGTTTGGAAGCGTTCGGACGCGTTCTCCGCATAGCTGTAGAACGTACTACTTTAACGGTCAAGACACTGCACAGAAATAGTATATACTTAGCGTTCGGATGCACCCTTTAGACACAAATTGCTTCACCTTAGAACTTTTTGCAGCCAGACCCGATTCATAGTAGGGTCGTTCAGGTGTACGTCGTTCCCTTAACGAGGGGATGACATGACCCAGCCAGTCACATCTTCCCTTAACGAGTGGACTCGCCAAACACCAATTAACCTCGGAACACCATTCACTTAAATATTCACCCGACCGCGACCATGAATAGCGACTAAAGTAATCATGAATAATGCGTTTGATCTACAAAACGTGATGTAAATTAAATTCATGTGGACATACATGAAGATGAAGATGGCTATAGTTAAATGAACTATTTTCTCAAGACAGCTTAGCAAATCTCTACAAGTGAACATCCAACCGACCACGATAATGAATAGTGACTAAAGTAAACATGAATAATGTGCACGACCAACGCAACATAATGTAAACTGAATTCATGTGGACATGAAGATGAAGGTAGTTATAGTTACATTATCTATTGTCTCCGGATGCCTAATGGCCGGCTCAGACTATACGATTTCAGCCCGATTTTGCCCCGATTCTTTCGTCGCAGACAAATTTGCGAATCGTACACGATTTTGACCGGTCGGCGACGAGACGAGGTCTTGTAATGTGACATGCTTGCGATCTGCAATGTTTTCGTCTGCGACGTTCAAAAGCCCCACGACGAAAAGTTTGGCATGTCAGAATTTTTTGGGGAATCGCATGACGTAGCCATCATGAGGGAACCACGCCCCCAGTTGCGTGAGGGAACCCTACGAACAGCTGGAGCTCAGTGTTTACCAACTGACTTCACTGCACTACGCAGTGTACACAGTAGCCATGTTTCCATCCAAAGTGATTCGCATTACTGGGCAATGCGCATTAAAGAAATCGAATCATGTGTGTTTTCCATCAAAAGAACGGACTTCGGTGAAAACTACAAATTCGCGCGAGTTTTTCTAAGTCACGCGAGATTTTCCGCGGGTTGGCATGGCAACCAGCCTGTAAACATTCCGTCTGTCCGTCGAAAGCAGTCGGGTGAAAGTGCGCTACTCCGTCACACTGAATTCACATACAGCTGTTTCCATTCCATTCGAATCAACCAAAACCCGGCCATAGCGAGCGTATTTCATTTTGTGCGAATCAGGGGATTTTAATGCGAATCACGGCGTTTCCATCATCATTTTCCGATGCGATACATCTAGATGCGCATTTAAACAGCTGATGGAAACGCATAACTACTACAAAAAATGAATGCGATCAATAGCAAGAAGAAGAATGCTAATGAAGAAAACGAGAGAAAATGAAACAACATAATGGAGACAACTTTGGTTGAAATGCGGCAGTAGGCCTATATTTACATCGCTCATGTCACTCGCAACGCAACTACTGTCAGGAGTTGTCTGCATTGAGCAGATATAATAAAAACTACTGGAACCTTTATGACAAAATGTTAAAAAACATTTATGTCAGTTCTAAACCTTTGATTTCAAAATATCTTGTAAACGTGAATGATACAAAGTAAAGAGCATCGCACCCTAGAATCGTGTAGTGTGGCCAGTCTTCCGACAAGACAACGCCCGATTTCCTGGCTCTGGGATCGTATAGTGTGACATGTTAAATCGTGGAGGGATGTCTGAGAATCGTGTAGTCTGAGCCGGCCATAACAGTTCTCCACAAGTGAACAGACATGGGGCTCAACGCCAACCCATGTGACGTGTAACAATCTGTATCTCCACTACACCTGGTCCTAACTCTATCTCCTAGGCCCAGTGTGTGTGACCAGGTGGTTCCTGCAACAAAGGAGATCTGGGTGGAAGGGGGGGGTTTACAGGGAGCGCGGGGGGGGGGCGGGACGGCGACAGGGAAGCAGAGGGAGGGGGGTAGGGGGTGGCATGTAGGGGTACATGTTTTTAATTGAGGGGGGAGGCCGCGCGTGGATCAGTAGCATCGTGAGGGGGCGGCAGCAGCACTTCTGAGGCCAATTAATTTGGAATACAAAGCAGCGGCACAATTTACTCAGGGTTCTGTCCGGGCGGCGGGCCTGTGCTCGTCCGTCCGTCCCCCCCCCCCACTCCCCCCATCCCCCCACACACACACACACACACACACACACACACACACACACACACACACACACACACACACACACACACACACACACACACACACACACACACACACACACACAAACCTTGAGCCTCAGAGGCATCACAGATCAAATTAATTTAAACGCTCTCTTCTCTTTCATCCCCCCCCCCTTTCTTCTCCTCCTCCTCCTCTCCATGGTTCTTATGCTAGCTCACCTGACCCCACTCACACGTGTTGGACTGTGTGTGTGTGTGTGTGTGTGTGTGTGTGTGTGTGTGTGTGTGTGTGTGTGTGTGTGTGTGTGTGTGTGTGTGTGTGTCTATGAATGTTCATGGATGCTGGAATGTGTATGTGTGTGATGTGTCTGATGTGTGGTGTGTGTGTGTGTGTGTGTGTGTGTGTGTGGTGTGTGGGTGTGGTGTGTGTGTGTGTGTGTGTGTGTGTGTGTGTGTGTATGTGTGTGTGTTGTGCATGTCCATGATTTTTGCAGCATACCCTGAACTTCAATATAACACCTTTCCCCACAGCAGAAATTCACACTATTTTCCTTAGACACACACACACACACACACACACACACACACACACACACACACACACACACACACACACACACACACACACACAGACCCCTTGCACACAAACAACCTCCACCCAGCCTCCATCACACTGAGCAGCCCGCTGAGAAGAAGACTCTCTTCTCTGGTCTACACTCTGCCAAAAATAGCAAATGTTGGCTCCTTACCACTCTGTCTATGTGCCTTTAGCAGAAGAGCCAACCTCCCAAAGGTTCAGAGAATAATGGCCGAATCCCAACCATCCATTCCTTGGTTTGGTTTACCAGTGCTCTGTTTGGACACACACTGGTTCTTGAGGTCTACACAGCACACACTGTACTGGCTTGGATTACCATAGTTACTCCGTAGACCCAACAGGCTTTAAAGTTAATACGTTGTATGGGCTGCTGGCTGAGGGCCAGAGAACAGGCTTACAAATGTAATATAAGACATCAACAGAATGTGTGGTGCTCAGTAAGGGAGAGAGAGAGAGAGAGAGAGAGAGAGAGAGAGAGAGAGAGAGAGAGAGAGAGAGAGAGAGAGAGAGAGAGAGAGAGAGAGAGAGAGAGAGAGAGAGAGAGAGAGAGAGAGAGAGAGAGAGAGAGAGAGAGAGAGAGAGAGAGAGAGAGAGAGAGAGAGAGAGAGAGAGGAGAGAGACAGAGAGAAAGAGAAGAGAGAGAGAGAGAGAGAGAGAGAGAGAGAGAGAGAGAGAGAGAGAGAGAGAGAGAGAGAGAGAGAGAGAGAGAGAGAGAGAGAGAGAGAGAGAGATAGAGAGAGAGACAGAGAGACAGAGACAGAGACAGAGACAGAGACAGAGACAGAGACAGAGACAGAAAGAGAGAAGGAAGGAGAGAAAGAGAATGAGAAAGATCAAAAGAAAGAAAGAAACCAGAAATTAAATTAAAGAAGGAAGGACAGTGAAAAGGAAAGAATAAAATAACGAAACAAAGAAGGAAAAACTCTTTGCCCTGGTGGTATTTGTGTTTACTGTGGATGTAGTTATGGTAACTGGCCTCGGCTGGACTTCATAAAAACCCACAGGCTCGTGAATCCATTGGCTCTGCGGGCTGTGTGAGGTTCAGACTCAGGGAAATATCAAAGATTGAAATCAGAAATCAGCAATGGAAAGAGAAAAGCATTGTTGGTGAAGACCAAATTGGAGCCGAGAAAGACAGCGAATACACAGAGGGGAGACAGAGCTGAATTAGAAGCAAAGGCAAAGAAAAAGGATACAGAGAGAGATCACAGAGCTGGCAGAGCAACTTCAAAATAAACCATATTCCTCCCCCTCTGGAAGGGTGCATCCCTTTATTCTGATTCTCCTGTTTCATTATCCTCATCCATCCAGCCATCAGTCGTTTTGCTCTCCCCTCTGTGGTTGCTTCAGCTCAGCCTGCTCCGTGCAGAGGTATCAATCCTGCTAAATATACAGGGCGAAACAAAATGATCCGGAATATTCCATGGCTCAGCCAAAACGTGTCTGTGAGTGTTGAGTCCTGTGAGGTTCACTCCGGAGATCTCATGGATTCCTCCTATCCTGGGTCAGCAGAAAAGAGTGCTGCTGAACTACGACAGGAGCCCCCAGAAAGATGAGTGTTGTGATTGTGTGGAAGTACTCTGTTTGTATTTGGTCCCCAACTTTAATGCCTCTCCCGACTAGATTGCATCCTCATTCGCCGCACAGTTCTGTATTTTACACCTGTTGCCATATCTTAGTCTCTTACTCACTCTCGCTTCGTATCTCTGCCTCCCTCCCTCTCTTGCACACCACACAAACACGCACCACTCACAAATGCACATTACGCACACTACACACACACACACAAACACATACACACACACTATCTTACACAGCACACACAAACACAAACACACAATCACACACACACACACACACACACACACACACACAACACACACACACACACACACACACACACACACACACACACACACACACACACACACACACACACACACACACAGGGAGACTTACACAGACAGCCACATACACACACAAGCACACACACACACACACCCTCTAACGCATTACACACATCACACACATAAACACTCATACTTTCAAAAACACACGCACACACACTCTAGCACATAACACAGCAGACACACACACACAAACTCACACAGACTCACACACGCACACACACACACACTAACACACACACACACACACACACACACCACACACACACACACACACACACACACACACACACACTCCATCTCCCCAGAAGCCCTTTGCTCCTACTGCTCCTCTCTCTCTATCTATTGCTCATTGGCGATGCAGCGGGCGTAGCAGGCGGCAGACATCATGCGCCGAAACACCCGGCAGACAAGAAAAATGACGGCCGGCGCAATCTCATTTTCTGAGGGGCTGCAAGTCAGGCAGGAAATGGCTATTATTCCATCGACACTGTCGGTATTAAGTTATTTCCTTCTCTAAATAGGAGAATGTTCATGAATATCTATTGAGTTCCAGGTGCGGGCTCTCCGGGTTTGCCCCCCCCCCCCCCCTGCGACCCAACCCCCCCCCCCCCCCCCCCCCACCCCCATGCACACTCGGATGATTGCGACGCTATATTCCCCCGACCGCCGCACCCACACTTTTAAGATTGAAGTGAAAGACAATGGTAGTGGGAATTGGCTAATAAATCCAGACCCCGGCAAGAGGGCCCCAGCTTGAGGAGAGAGAGCCGGGCTCACACACAGCGCGCTCTCTCCTCCAGAAGAACATAACGCGGTTCCACTCTGCCACCGGTGACGGGGAACCGGGTGTTTGTTCGTCTGATCCGAGTGGCCCTGGACCGCGGCTGTGTTAGGATCTCCACCAATGGGCTCGCAGGGATTTAATTTAGTTTTGTATGCTCTCCACAAAGACATATACCCCCATAAATATAAATATATAAATATATATATATATAGTGAGGGTTGCAGATGAAGCGTCTGTGATTCCGGTGAATGAGGATGTACTTTGAGAGATGTGAGCCGCAAAGACTGTGAAATACAAGAGAGAGAGAGGGTTGCAGATGAAGCGTCTGTGATTCCGGTGAATGAGGATGTGACTTTGAGAGATGTGAGCCGCAAAGACTGTGAAAACAAGAGAGAGAGAGAGAGAGAGAGAGAGAGAGAGAGAGAGAGAGAGAGAGAGAGAGAGAGAGAGAGAGAGAGAGAGAGAGAGAGAGAGAGAGAGAGAGAGAGAGAGAGAGAGAGAGGAGAGAGAGAGAGAGAGAGAGAGAGAGAGAAGAGAGAGAGAGAGAGAGAGAGAGAGAGAGAGAGAGAGAGAGAGAGAGAGAGAGAGAGAGAGAGAGAGAGAGAGAGAGAGAGAGAGAGAGAGAGAGAGAGAGACAGTGAGAGAGGGTGAGGCAGATAGAGATGGAGAGGGAGCGAGAGAGAGAGAGAGGGAGAGAGACAAACAGAGAGAGGGAGACTAAGAGAGAGAGACACACACAGAGGAGCTTAACAAAACCGTTGCGAGTCCCGTTGCCGTTTGCTCCAGCAATGCCCCTCTCTCATCCCTGCGGTCGGTTTTAAGCTTCCTCTTTGTTCGCCCGCTAATTGGAGCGGTCGCTGGCACCCTGTGCCGGAGTGGGTGACGACGAGGTGGTACAAGTGAAAAAAAGGGAGCAGCAAGTACCGCAGCAGAGGCTGTGAGAGGAACCGTGAACAGCGTCGGATAATGACCCACATCCAACACGGCAGCCTGGGGCTGCGGGCCTTCTGCGACGTGCACACACACACACAGCGACACGTGATGGAGAACGTTCCGGAACCGTCCTTTACCCCTATGGTTACTGTCTCCTCACTCCCAGGAACCCCCCCCCCCCCCCGCCCCCATCATGGAGGAGGAAGGGGCCCCAAAATGGATCGGAGTTATCGGACCGTAAATAAGGAGTATTGATCTTTTTTTGCAGAGGGGTGAAGACAATGAGGTCTTAAAATGAACTGCGATAAACACCTCGATAGATCAAGTGTGGTACATCCCCGACTCGCATCGCGAGGCTTCACAGACAAGAGCGTGTTATGGCTGTAATAGATGCGTGATCCGCCATGTATATCGGCTTTATATAGGATATAAACAGTGATTTAGGATGTACGGTGTATAGTATAGCCGCCAGCCGCTTTACTGCGGCCCCTGTTTTGTCCGTAATATCAAACACCTCAAAAAACAGTGAATGTATAATTATTCATTATCTCAAGAGACTCCCACCGTTTAGGATAGCAAATATACATACATCAAGATGATTAACTTTTGGGTATAATGTTATTAGTAATGAGGCTTTTGTGCAAACGACCCCCCCCCCACCACCACCACCACCACCACCACAAATAAAGGAAAATCCCAGGCTGGTGTGAACAACAGTGGTACGAGTCGCTCTTTCTGCCGTTTGAGAGCAAAAAAAAAATCAATCTCATCTGCATGATAAAAGAATAAAGAGAGAACTATAAAAGAGAGCACTCGGGAAAGGTTAATGGTCCTCCAATTTATGGGTCAGAGGCAGAGCTTTGATGGAGGGTGGTGGATCTGGGGACGGGGTGGGTGGTGGCGGTGGTGGCGGTGGTGGCGGTGGTGGTGGTGGTGGTGGTGGTGGTGGGGGGGGGAGAGGATTTGGCTAGGAGACCAACAGAATCTCAATGTAAAGATGTGGTAGCCAATTAAGAGAAAGGTCAAAGCGTTAAAGGGGAAAGGTTCTGCACACAAACGGCCAGAGCTGCTTTCTTCTTTTCTGCTTTTTCCTTTTTTAACGTCCCCCTGTCCTCTGTGGGACGCGTGTCTCTGTGTTCGACAAATGCCTTAATGTCATCTTTAATGGCAGTTTGTTTTATGAACCACGTTTCATAGGTTAATGTTGGGATGAATAAAAGTTTACGCCTGGGTGGAGTGTTAGCCGGCCAAGCAATTATCTTCTTTGCATAACTTTGGATATAAAGCAAGCGAACGCGCGGCTGGATTCTCACTTTGGACGGAGAAAGTCACAGAACAGCATTGAATCAGGTAAACTTTTGACAAGTTTAAGGATTATCGGATTAATACACTTCCTTCTGACTATATTTCACAATGGATTGTTATACATACGTATATACAGTATATATATATATATATATATATATATAGATTATAGAACAGTGCAACAGTCAGACCGACCAAGAGTGATTAGGGTTCTGCTGTCCGTTTATGTCCCAGCATAACTGACACAATGCGAGTCTGCTTGAGTGGAGATAATTGCAGAATCAATTTGCTCAGCCTCGCAATTTCCTACAATCTTCCTGGCATGGTTCTTACAACCAAAGTCCACCAAACTAAATATGTGCGCAGAATCCAGCAATCAGGTGAGGTCAGAGAGTTTCAGTGTGGAAAGTGTGTATGGATTAGTGATGAGGTGTGCGTGCGTGTGTGTGCGTGTGTGTGTGTGTGTGTGTGCGTGTGCGTGTGCGTGTGCGTGCGTGTGTGTGTGTGTGCGTGCGTGTGCGTGTGCGTGTGCGCGTGCGCGTGCGTGCGTGTGCGTGTGCGTGCGTGTGTGTGTGTTTGCGTGTGTTCACACGGTTCAAGAACTGTGTGGATTCATGGACTAACTATGCCAGGGGAACGAGAAAGAAGACAAGAGGTGTGTTAGCGAGCAGTTGTCTCTCTCCAGGTTCCCCCTGCTTCTCTCTGGTGGATTATGATTACGTGTTCAATCACTTCGATGGAGGATTCTTTTTTACCATTCCTGGAAATTGTATTCATAATTCAGTGTAGAACATTCCCATCCTCTCTAAGAAACCATTTGGCTAAATATATATACATATGCATTTACGATTTATTTACCTTATTTGTAATCCTCATCCAGCAGCCTTTCTGTGCAGCACATTTCTGCTTGGCTGGCCTGTGCTTACCTACAACTCCATTGGGGAACAGCTGGGGCGGGCGGGCAGCGCGAACATGAGCATGTGAGCGTACATGAGGAATGACACGTGTAATGGGAAGTGGCATTACAATTACAGTGCTTATCCGTCGCTGGAGGTGGGCTAGCCCTGGCAGCACAGACACCCCTACCGCTGAAATACCCCATAGCCTCCCAGAAAAACACACAGCAAGGCAAACAATCGCACATAAAATACGCTTTAAATGGATAAACGGGTAGATTTTGGATGTTAAACATAATCTAATTAAAAATATCTACATTGTAAATCCGTGCAAGGATTAGTAGATGTTAAACCGGTTCGGTGCACATGATCGGTAAGAATGATGCTTATTGACACGTTTAAATGTGAGGATGTAAAATT
>OLKM01001339.1:98409-126128 GCA_900291075.1 Melanogrammus aeglefinus | reverse complement strand
CACACACACGCATACACACACACACACACACACACACACACACACACACACACACACACACACACACACACACACACACACACACACACACACACACACACACAGTGTGTAACAGTGAGGTCAGGTCTCTGAGTGCCAAGCTGTAAGAAACGGGGGCTTCTTCATAGAGCTACTGCTGATTTATACCCATAAGAAAATATGTCAGTAATAGCTGCACCTTCATGAATATGGACCAAACGTGGAAGGCTTTGTAGTCTCCGCACAGTGACTTCAGTCAGGCACCTCTCTCTTTAGGAGATGACACGCCAGATCTCAACAACGCACGGTTTTAAGTCGCTAAGAGAGAGCCGAAAAAACATACCACGTCGAGCCATCAAAGGGATGACGCAAATATTGTGAAAGATTTTTTCTTCTTTATTGGAGTCATCTGAACTTTGCTGTGAGAAAGCAAAAGAGTTAAAACATGTGTGTTTTGAGTGTTTTGCAGTGTTTTGATGGGGAACTGAAGTAGCCCTCGTCCACGTTTGTTCAATCAACGTGACACCGGCTGGTTCTATATTTGGCCCACTGGGGTGCAGAACTCAAAAACAAAAGATTTGAAGTAATGTGTGATGAAAAGGGTTTTGTTTTTTTACAAGACAAGGCCTTACAAAGCACATTAATAGAAACCGGTGCTGTTTATTATTAATATTTACTGTTTATCAGATGTTAGACGTCAGTGATTTCTTCAGTAGGACGGGTCAATATATATCGGTCTATTTGTTTAAAAATATATATTATTCAATTAAAGTTAAATGAATGGATGAACAATAATACGAATCCTAATAAGTTTATCTCCAATGCAATATGATTTGATGATGTAATCATTTCATCTCATATTGCATTTAAATTTATTTCTCACCTTCTCCATCCCTCGATTGCTTTTGACACATGTTGCCGTTACTTACCAGTTACCAACATGATTGGGTTCATTTATGAATCTAAACCGGAGTGTGTGTGTGTGTGTGTGTTTTCCTTTCTGTGTCTCTGACATGAAGCCAGGGAAGTACACTTCCCATGATGAGGCGTTGCATGATGAATGAAGCCGCAAGAGTGTAACAGTCAAATAATCAGCTTCAGGAATTGAGCAAATGAATCAAACCTTTTCCTTCCGCACACCAAAGGGAACTCTGTTACGGCGTTGCTTTTAGAAAGTAAAGACGGGAAAGAGAGCTGTTCTGCATGTGCACACGGTGGGCCCTCTCGTTTTGTCTTGGTATTCATGTTGGATTTGTTTGGATTACGTCCGTAAGGTCTCTACTCGCTTCGCCCGAAAAAAGAGTGGAAATGTGTGAGAGAAGGAGTAAAGACAAAAGAGAAACACAACGATGGACCACAATGGTGAGAGAGAGAGCAAAGGAAGGTATCAAGGAGGAAAAATAGAAAGGAAGAGGCTGTCACGAGGAGAGAAAGGTTTCAACATCTGCTATGCAGCTGTTAGGATTTCTGGGAGAAGAGAGAAAACAAGGAATGAAACATGGGAGGGGGTACGAGAAGAGTTTCAATAAAAGAGAAGATCCAAAATGGCAGGGTTTGAAAGAGTGAAGAAAGAGTGAAGGAACGGTTCCCGTGGTTTGCGAGCTAAAGTCTTTCGCTCTCGGTTCAAAGTCCTGAACTTGTTTCACCGTTGACTGTTTTGTGCTTTGAAGTCATCCAAGGTTGCACCCAAAACACGACGAGCTGTCACCAGCGGCTTGTGACACAAACACACACACACACTCCGACAGACAGACACACACACACAAACACACACACATACACAGACACAGACACAAGAACAACACAGCGACAGACAGACAAACACACACACAACCACATACTGACAGACATACAGACACACACACACACACACACACACACACACACACACACACACACACACACACACACACACACACACACACACACACACACAGACACACACACACACACACACACACACACACACACACACACACACACACACACACACACACACACACACACACACACACACACACACTGCCACACATCATTGTAGGTGTACCTAACATTAGTGTTAGAAAAAAAAAATCATGGGACATTTTCCAATTTGTCATGAATTGTAAGAAACATTTGATATGCAATCATTTGCAATCCTTTAATGCAAATTCAAAATGTTACCCCACACACACTAACCTAACCAACAATAAAAAATAATCAAACATTGAGAAATAGACTGAAAGAATGAGGGCTGCGTGCACACAAAACCACACACACACACGCACACACACACACACATGCACCACAGGCAAACATTTATGCACACATGCACATTAGTTCAGTGATTCGGAGCAAAGTGTCTGTGTGTGTGTGTGTGTGTGTGTGTGTGTGTGTGTGTGTGTGTGTGTGTGTGTGTGTGTGTGTGTGTGTGTGTGTGTGTGTGTGTGTGTGTGTGTGTGTGTGTGTGTGTGTGTGTGTGTGTGTGTGTGTGTGTGTGTGTGTGTGTGTGTGTGTGTGTGTGTGTGTGTGTGTGTCAGTGTGTGTGTGCTCGCTCACGCGCGCGTGTGTGTGTGTGTGTGTGTGTTGTGTGTGTGTGTGTGTGTGTGGTGTGTGTGATGTGTGTGTGTTGTGTGTGATGTGTGTGTGTGTGTGTCACGGTGTGCACATGGCACAACTGTCGTGTGGCCGTGTGTGGGTCCGTGGGGGGGGCGGTCACTGGGCCGCCCGACCCAACCCCTATCGAGCCATGACAGTAATCAGCAGAAGAAGTGAGTGTTGAGGAAGTGTCAACAGCAACACACCCTGTTCTCGTTTTAGGCCAGATTAAACTGATAGCTCATTGCCAGCGACATAATTTAGATGAATGGTGGCTGCAATCCATCAGTAGACCCCGGCTGGTGGGAGTGTGAGGGGAGGTTGGATGGGGGGGGGGCTGTGTGTGTGTGTGTGTGTGTGTGTGTGTGTGTGTGTGTTCTGGTTGTGTGTGTTGTGTGTGTGTGTGTGTTGGTGTGTGTGTGTGTTGTGTGTTGTGTGTGTGTGGTGTGTGTGTGTGTGGTGGTGTGTGTGTGAGTGTGTGTTGTTGTGATGTGTGTGTGTGGTGGTGGTCCAACCCTCTGTGCCTAACTGCCAGTGGCTATCCCATTACCCTACACCTGTTAACAACACAGATCCCCTTGTGTAAACAGTGAAGTGATCCTGCATCGCGAGAAAGGAGAAATAAGAAAGAGAGAGAGATAGAGAGAGAGAGAGAGAGAGAGAGAGAGAGAGAGAGAGAGAGAGAGAGAGAGAGAGAGAGAGAGAGAGAGAGAGAGAGAGAGAAGAGAGAGAGAGAGAGAGAGAGAGAGAGAGAGAGAGAGAGAGAGAGAGAGAGAGAGAGAGAGAGAGAGAGAGAGAGAGAGAGAGAGAGTGTGAGTAAGAGAGAGAGAGCGCTGAGACTGTACCTGGAGAGGAGAGAATAAAGATGGATCGGAAGAATGAAGACTTTTTTTTTTTTGCGTTGTTTGGTTTTAGAGAGAGTGCAGAACCCCTCGGACATGATGGATGGACTCCGGGTTTGGACAGACGGAGTTCTAGACCGGAGGCTCCGGCACAAACATGGCCGTCCACAGAGTGAAGCAATGGGGACATCTAGTGGTGGAGGTGGGCCAATATGGAGCTCTTTGTTTCTCGTTTCCACACACACACACACACACACACACACACTCACTCAACTCCACATGTTTGCTTCTCGAAATCTACTGTCACATAGTATTTAAATTACTAATAGATTATTGTAGAGTGTGACACTTTACACTTTTCACAAAAAACCATAGTAAGACTTCCACTCATTTCTAAATTAAATAAAAATGCACTGTAAATTACTAAAAGAAAAGTGTAATTGTTTTGACATTTTGACTTGATCAAATTGCTGAGGAAGTTTGTGATTGCATCCAGTTAAAAAAACTAATTTGGCCTACTCTCATTCAGAAAACATAATTTTGTGAAAAGCAAAAAAAATTCTAAACATGCTGTTTTAATAAATTATTCACTAATCTATTTTCAGGCCTACAAAAAAAATACAATACAAAATTACAACTCAAGAAAAACATATTATTAAACAAAGAGCGGTCAACATCAACAACTAACATCCAATTCTGAATTGATTAAAAATCAACCTTTTTAGAATGAATGTAATCAATTAGAGAGGAGAGGATAACTAGTATTTAAATTAATCACACCAAGCTCATTTTACATTATTCCATCTTTGTGTCTCAATCTTCCTCAAAATTAAGCCAAATTAATTAAATGAGTTGGTGTGGTGGTTCATCCTCAAATTAGAGATTGTATCCATTAATAAATGAACAGCACAGAATATGTAAAACACACCTATTTAGTGAAAAAGCTTTTCATTAGCAAACATATACAGTACAAATCCGACTGATAACCATAATCAAAAAACTAAATCGACATTCTGTTGGTGCAGCGGCAGTGAAAACGACATCTAAAGCATCTCAGGATCCACTGATCAACGGTCTGAATAATGCAGCATGCACGTACGCACGTACACACACAGACATGCATATTGTGAGCTAGACACATCTGTCATAGTGCACACACCTTCGCAAGTTAAAAAGGCAAGCAAAACGAGCTTCTAAATGCAGATTTGAAGCCTGCAGCTGACACTTAAAAGTGATGAGTGCAAGGCATTGCTAATTGGAGGGATGAAGTTTTTATCCACTCTGAACAAGCTGCTTGCAGATTTTAGATCTGTCTGGGGCTTTTTTTTTTCTGCTTCGTCTAATACACTGTGTACTAATGTAGCCTCTTTAGCGATACTTCTATTTAAAACCCCTGGAACCGCGGACACATATTTTCTTAGAATTGAGTGCCAAAAACAAGAAGATAAATAAAAAGTAATCAAGATTGTCTTACAGTAGTGTATTGATTAATGTATTGCACATATGGTGCTAATAGAGATGGCTGCAATAACAACAGTCTGTGAGCCAGGAAGAAATGTTTCAAAGACACTTGCGAGGGACTTTGTATTTTGATAGCCAGCAGGGAACATTCAGAATAAAGACCTGTCTAGTTAAAGACGGAAAACGTCTCCCTCATCCATTGTTTAGTCTGGAGAAGTGTTTCATCGTGACAGATTTGTGGTCTTTCCTCATCTGCCTCAAATAAGCAAGAAATTACATTTAATAAATCAGGAGACAACAAGGCCCCAACATGATGGTATCAGATAACGTGATACATTAAACCCACCGTTAATTCTTATGTTAAGTTCACAAACAAGACAGGTTTCGTGTCAGCAATAGTCCTCTAGTAAGCTTTATTTGCACATTGCCAAATCTTTGGCATTGATTTGGTTACGAATCCATGAGCTCCAAACCAAAGTAGTAGTGTTGTGCTAAACGGGGTGTTCCATAGCTTATAGGCCTATCAACTCACCAGTCACTGGAGACTCTATCCTCTGCTCCTCTTCATACCTCACTCCCCCGGTGGCCCCCTAACTACCTGCTTTACTCCTGCCCTCTACATTGTGTCTTAAACGAGTCACGTCCATCCAGCAATTATTATGAAATTAAAGCTATTTTCCATGGCCGGTGTTTGCCCCGGTAATAACCACTGTAAGATAGGCTTCATTCATTTAGCGTTTAGTTCAACTCAATTCCTGTCACATTAGCGAGGCGCGCGAAATCAGAGTGTCACTCAGATATTCTGCTTAATGGCTCGGTGAAGGCATGGCCTTTTTTTCCCTTTTCCCTTTTTGCGATCCTACTAACCCTATCTCCCCGCCAATTACACTGTTTAATCTATATGTAGATAATGGTGTCCAAGACCTCCCTGTTGAAATGTCAGGTGTGAAGAGGTTATTAGCTAACTTTTAATTACTGTCCATCATTCAGCAGCCAACAGGATAGATTGGTCCTCCGCTACGCGCGTCCGCCGTCCGCTTATCTGCTTCTTCCTGTACCGCTGACTGCACTCATGGGGGGGAGGGAGGGATTTAGGAAGCGTGGGGGTCTGTGACTTAATATCAGCATTTTTTACATAATTAGCACGACATTAGTTTGGGTATGAGCAAAATAGGGTGGTAAGGAAAATGCGTGACCAAGCGTGTCATGCGTCAAATAGTTGCGTTAAGCCGGAGAGACGTGGGAAGAGGACCACGTGACACGCGAGAATCAGGGCACAGCAACACCGCGGGGATGGTTCCTAATGTCTGGAACCACCTAAAGCCAAATCGTCAGCTACAGGTCAATCTGTGAATTAAGGTAACGGCTTATAAGTGAGTAATTATGCATTTAATTGCATCCTTGAAGTACAACATTTGGATGGACGTTCAAACACGGATTAAGCAATACATTATGGATATCATTCTTACACGTTGGCTCATAGCAATCGCTATGCTGGTTAGTATTGGTCAGAGACAGAGTTCGTCTTGTTCATCATTCCAAGTGGGGTTTTTTGTCTTCGTTTCCAATGTTTTCAAAGCCTGCAAACCATTTTCAAGCCCCGTTCTTATAAAGCGTCCATTGTACATTAAGCCCCCCCCCCCCTTACACCAGACCCACATTTTGCCACCCTTAAATGTACCTTCCTCTCCCCCTCCCCAGCCCTCAGTCAACTGCTTTTCAAGATTTGTCTTTTGGGCCCAAAATAATATGAGGGCTGACTGCTGCCTTGGAGCTGTGTGTGTTTATGTGTGCACGTGCACGTGTGTGTGTGTGTGTGTGTGTGTGTGTGTGTGTGTGTGTGTGTGTGTGTGTGTGTGTGTGTGTGTGTGTGTGTGTGTGTGTGTGTGTGTGTGTGTGTGTGTGTGTGAGTTTGTGAGCCTGTGTGCACGTGTTTGTGAGCGTGCTTGCAAACACATGCGTGTGTGTGTTTGTGTGCGCATTTGTCTGCGCATGTGTGTTTTTGTATGCCTGTGAGTGCCTGTGTTTGTGGGTGCGTGTGCGCTCGTAGCCTGGCCACTCTGAGCAGATTACCGTGGCCAAGTGCGCAGATTCTGTCCTCACATAATGCTCGCCGTTTCAGCTGCAGAGGGATGGTTATAGCGGCATCAGAGTGACCTAATTCTTGCTCGCCTCTGTTAAAGGTGTTGTTCAGCCACAAACACAATAAGAGCGAGGGTTTCATTTTCATTCACTCATTTCTCTCCTGATTTACATCTCAGAAACAAACATTTCGAACCCGATCGGGAACACGATGAAACCATCGGAAGGCGAGCTAGGAGCCACATTCTTTGCACATTGCCTATAGTGCTGTGTTGAAACACAAAGTGGGGGTCTGGAGGTGAGTTACAACATCTAATGTATAAAACGTGTTTTATGAAACGCGCGGTGTATGGCGTGAAATGGAGAGAAGTGTGTTTATTGGCTGTTTTAGTGGAGTCACCCGGGGTGCCCGAGGTTTACATTGACAGCTTTCCAAGTAGCGGATTTGTATGATTTGTCTGGGTTTGTTCTGACTCCGCCCCCTAGCCTATAACTCTGTCTCCCAAGACGCCTATATGTTGTGCATAAAAAAAATCATGTGATTTGTCACACAGTGTTTACCTTCCTGGTGCCATATTGGCACACACACTCAGTGTAGTGCTGGAAATAAGAAGGCATTATTCTTCAGACTTTATTTTAGGAATGTGTTTCAAAGTTAAAATGTGTAAAACATTGGGCAACACCATCGTATCTTTGCCCTGATAATATTTCCTCATCATTATTAAGTGTCACTGTCAAAATATTCCCACAATTATTGAAGTGAATCTGTATGTCATACCTTGTGTGACACAATCGTACAAACAGAGCGAGTAAGAAGGTGATTAGGGAAAACCGGTCTAGCTATGAAAGGAGCTTGCAGGCCGTTTTTATGCCTTTTTTTTCTCTGAGGGGTCTCCCCCTCACCAGGGCTGCGTTTCCCGCTCCTTCCTGCTATCGCCTCCAGCGAGAAGACTCCTGGAGGGGACATGTGGTGCTGTTCCAGCAGACGTCTGGCCTGGGATGGAGGCTCTGGTTACAATACTGTTCCTGAATAACACCCCCCCCCCCCCACACACAAACACACACCACACACACACACACACACACACACCACACACAACACACACACACACACACACACACACACACACACACACACACACACACACACACACACACACACACACACACACACACACACACACACACACACACACACACAGGCATTCAGCTATGTACGAACACACACACACAGGTGTATGCAGCTCATACATACACACATGCACGCACAAACACACACAAATGCATTCAGCTCACATATGCACACCACAAACACAGACACACACACCTACACACATTTGCACACACACACACACACATGCATTAAGCTCACATACACATGCACACGCACCCACACAAACATGCAATCAGGCAGCTCATGCACACCTGTGCACAAATACACACACATCACACAAGCATTCAGCTCAAACATACACACATACACAAACACACACACACAATACATACATGCACACATATAATCTAAGCAGAAACATGGGCACTAGTGAATATATGAACACACACACACACACACAAATACACGCACACACAATATACAAACCCACAATGCACATGTACCTTCCTTAAGTGCGAAACTAAACAGGGACCCATAATAAGTGAAACCTCCAGGATTCTAAAACGATGAGGTTATTGTGGAACTATTCCCTGCCAAGCCAAACTCTCTCTCTCTCTCTCTCTCTCTCTCTCTCTCTCTCTCTCTCTCTCTCTCTCTCTCTCTCTCTCTCTCTCTCTCTCTCTCTCTCTCTCTCTCTCTCTCTCTCTCTCTCTCTCTCTCTCTCTCTCTCTCTCTCTCTCTCTCTCTCTCTCTCTCTCTCACGGTGGCAGAGGAATTCAGGAGTCGGAGTCTTCTGACTAGACGACCGGTCACTCAGGGGCACCTTCAGTAACTGCTTTACAAACCAACCGGTAACCAGAGCACTTCATTAGGCTGATTAGGGGGGCATCCACAGACCCTCCCCCAGAACAACATACCTGTGAGCGAGGCTTTTGTGTGATATTTCAGACTATAAGTGGAGCCTCACATTGGTTTTGGTTTCATGACGGGGAGGCAGGGGTGGTGTTGGGGTAGGGGGGCCCTCTGGTGAATTAGAGCTGACCCATGGAGACCCCAGGCCCCCTGCCACTCCTACCGACGGACCCTCCGTCATCTGGTTCGCATCGGCCTCAAATGGAGAGCAGAAGCCCCTTGTCTGGCTGACTGGAGGTGGAGGTAGGGGTGGAAATATGTATGTCTGTGTGTGTGTGGTGGGGGGGGGGGGGGGTGTGTGTGTGTGTCCATCTGTGTATGTGTCCCTGTCTATGTGTCCCTGTCTGTGTGTGTGTGTGTGTGTGTGTGTGTGTGTGTGTGTGTGTGTGTGCTGTGTGTGTGTGTGTGTGTGTGTGTGTGTGTGTGTGTGTGTGTGTGTGTGTGTGTGTGTGTGTGTGTGTGTGTGTGTGTGTGTGTGTGTGTGTGTGTGTGTGTGTGTGTGCGTGTGCGCTGTGTGTGTGTGTGTGTGTGTGTGTGTGCATGTGTGTGTGTGTGTGTGTGTGTGTGCGCGCGCGCATGTGTGTGTGTGTGTGTGTGTGTGTGCATGTGTGTGTGTGTGTGTGTGTGTGAGGACGTTCTTCGGGTATTTCTGTCCGACCTTTGTGGCTGTACGTGTCAATGTGAAACTTGATAACTCTCACAAAAGCATACTCATAGATTCCTGAATACACAGAACTATACAGGCACTAACATGTATAACTACAGTTTAACAAGCATCTCAATCAAAAACAGAACATTCACACACAAACACACAGATATACGTACGTCCACTACACAACCTATTTTCCAAGGGCTTTCCATCAAGATACACAGGAAGTAAAATCCACGTTGAGCAATTCTGGAGTGATCAGAGAGATAACACTCAGGTAGATGATGGAGCATGTGGGGGAGAGGGTGGAAGAGGGAGGGAGGGAGAGAGAGAGAGAGAGAGAGAGAGAGAGAGAGAGAGAGAGAGAGGAGAGAGAGTAGCGCAGAGGAGAGAGGAGAGAGAGCAGAGAGAGACAGAGAGAGAGAGAGAGAGAGAGAGAGGAGAGAGAGAGAGAGAGAGAGAGAGAGAGAGAGAGAGAGAGAGAGAGAGAGGGCAATAGGAGGAGGAGTGAGTGCATGTCCATGTCTTCCAGCAACTAACCCCTAACGGTTAAATGGTAGCATGCTAATCAGCACTTAACATGAAAACGGAGAGAGGCTATAAATTATTTGACCATTAAATGGTTTCACTCAGTAGACATAATGACATAATGATTAGTTTCAAATTCCACCACAATTACAAACATTTGTAGATCGTCGGCATTAAAGCAGAAACTGCTGTCATTTCATTCTTCTAAAACGGCATGTTGCTGCCCCCTGCTGAGGATCTAGGAGATTAAAATCCCTAACCCTAACCTTCGTTACTATCTTCATCAATCAATATCTTTCCTCATCAAAATCTTGCTGCAAAGGAAGGACAGGGCAAGAAAGAGAGAAATACACTATTTTAACCATTCCACAAAAGCTCTGGAACAACCCAAGAAACATTGTAGGCCCATACCCTGTCGCTGGGAGGTGGATTGCTTCCAATAGCTTAGTCATCATTCTTTGAGTCTGAAGACCCTTATAATAATGATAATCACAGGTGTAAACACACAAGGGGCGACATGCACTGAGCGTGTGGTGGAAGTAATCAGGTTTCAGCATGATTACTGTAATCAGGCGAGCAGAGACGGTGCGAAAGCCACTCCAGGAACTGCACTTCACATCTCCATAGAAATAAAATGCCTGGTAAATTCCATCTGGGCGGAAAAATACATTTCCAGGTCGGCAATCCCATTTTAATATTTCTTGCTCTTGACATTTCAGGAGCTTGCCTGTGGAAATGAAACTGAGCTGGAAAGTGTCTGGCCATCCCTCTTTATAGTATTGCGTTAATAGGCCCCCATGCCAACAAGATGGTAAAGAGTCAAAGAAGATGGGTGTTTGTATCCGTTATTGATAGTAATTATACGCTGAGATGGGCTCCCTACCCATTAGGGATTTTTTCTTCCTCTCAAGACCACTTTTAATGTTGATATATTTTATTTATGATTGTGTTACTTGTGAAATGAGATTGTAATCCACTCCGGATACAAACTGCACACAATATCACAAATAGCAGGTTTAAAGAAACACATGGTTTATTACATTTGCAATTGTGAAATAATTTGGGAGCAATGAGGGGAACGAACATTGATCTTTAATGTATTCAATGTCACTCACAATGAAACATAAACTTATTTACATTTTGGATAAAGAGGTACAAGGAGGATAGCTATCAATAAAAAAAAATGGAACCACAGTAACTCCTTCCATTGATCATGGATCTACAATTTGATGGGTCGGAGAATGTATAGAGCCAGCCATTGGTGGATCTTGATTCACACACTCCCACACAATCAAAAGCACTTTGTACATAAACACACACACACACACAGCCCATACACACACACACACGCATATTCACAGACACAGCTCATACACTCGCGTGCACACACAGATACACAGCCTATATAGGCGCACACACACACAGCTCACACACTCCACACACACACACAGCCCAAACACATTCGCACACACACATCCCATACAGGCACGCACACACACACACACACACACACACACACACACACACACACACACACACACACACACACACACACACACACACACACACACACACACACACACACACACACACACACACACACACATTCTCACTTTACTCAATAGTGCAGTTTTTGTTGATGACAACATGCTTCTATTTTTGGCAGGAAATGCCACCCACACACTTTCACACATCCACCAAGCCAGTTTAGTTGTTTGTGTTAGTACAATTATTAGTTTATTAGTTCATTAGTAAGTTAGTGTGTTAGCTTGTGGAGAGCTATTTCAAGCTCATGTGTTAGTATCAACGGGGAGAAAGTGTTAGTAGAAAAAAAAAAGCTGCATATTGCAGTTATAACATTTTCGGTTATGGCCTTCTACGAGTTTATGGATCGGAGGTAGCATTAAAATAACCGGGGCTTTGATTGGAATATCCATGCCAGTAAACTGCAGCCCGTCGTGGTTCTAAAAAACAAGCACTGCTGTGTCATTCTGCATGCACTGTTAAAAAGGCCTTTGCAATGTATGCTACAATCCTACTAGTGTCGAAAAGTAGTGAGTAGTCTGTGCAACGCTACCTGATCACTAGTACCTGTTCAAAATGTTGCTCTCACTTGAGCAGTAGACCCTTTTCAGACGCGTCATCGTGGGACAAACGCAGGTGTCGCTCAGAACACTAATTATGATTCAGCTCTTTTTATGTACCAGGGCACTGTAACCTAGTCAAGACTAGTGAAGATAACACAATGACCATCGCTGGTGCTTTGACAAACCTAAAGGAAACTCCTGCCTACACCTAACAAATGTTAATTTTGGGGGCTACACCTGTGTTTTCCCTCCTTGGACCGCCCTGTGAAGGGTCCTTAGTCAATACGCGATATCTTCACTTGTTTAGTCTACTACCTGTGCCCTGGAACATAGAAGGAAAAGACCCATATTTAGCCACGCGAGCTGCGTGAGCTGTTAGTATCGTCACATATCACATTAGTGGAGGAAAGGGAGGTGCTGGCCTGGGGTGTGGCTGTGCACTCCGGGGGGGAAAGGTAACCACAGACATGGGACTCACCTTGGGTGGCTGACCACAGCGCAGAAAAGGGAAATACACTGAAGCATTCATCAACCGTGCTGTGAGTCGACGACACGGATGTAAAACTAGATATCAAATTGATTTATGGGCGATAGAAATTTGCCAAATCAAATATTTTTTTATTGCTTTGGCTATGGCCATAACATTAAGATAAGAGTAATAAAATGAAGAATTGAAAAGTATAAATATTGATGTTTCTCCCATTTCAGCCACCGTGGTCAACCAAGCCGGATCCAAGTGCCGTTCCTCTTTGCATCTTGTTTACGATTATGAGTTACAGTATGTCCCGAAACCCCTTTTTACCATGCTCTTGTTTACTCACACGTTGTAGCTTGACATATCAAACTTAAACGTGAGCCAATTGATTTATCTTATGTCTGGTGGCAGAAAGGTGGCAGGAGAGAGGGGCTTCTGGGCAGTGGACTGCGGGCACAAAGCAGGATGTTAGTCAGACGAGGATAGGGAGGAGAAGAAGAGCTTCAGCATTCAGGTTATTATGGGTTAGTAAGGAAACATTGGTTAGGAGACATTAGTACTGGATTAGCTGTTAGTGGAAGTTAGTAGTGGTATCAATGGTCAAATAGGGATTGCAAATACTGGCATTTGGTTTCCTATACTTTATAATTGTGTGAGGAATAGGCTACGTTTTTTTAAATTTTCATTTGTTAATGTGGAAATGGAGATATCAATCAACATAGATAAAGAAAAATCCTATGTTGTGGTATCCAAATATGTCAATGTCACTGTGACTTTAAATACTATGTGTGTATTTTCTATTTGCATTTGCATTTCATATTTGACACCTTCATAGCATATCACACAATACGCAAAAGGCTCAGTTGAATGCACTCTTCAGGCTTTCTATAAGCCTTTCAGTTCTGTATACTGCATATGTAGAAGCCTTATACACATGCCTTTGTACAGACGCACATACATACACAAACACACACATGACACACTCACACACACACACACACACAAACACACACACACACACAATTTAAGGTCATTGCTGTTATGAAATATCTGCGAAGCAACACGACACACACACACACACACACACACACCCCTACGCATAAACGCACACACTTATAATATTAGCATTATCAAACAATTAACACAACTCAAGAAGAATTTGATAAATGTAGCTGACATGTGAATAGAGTGTCAGGGAACAACTCATCATCATTGGATTCTAATCACCATGAGATGATATGTGATAAAGTAAGGGGAGCCTAGTTACTAGGGTTACTGCAGGAGGCAAGCAGACCATAGCAGATCGAATTTGAGCAGGGGAGAAACAGCTATTCGGAGAATGAAGGCGAAAGCTATGCTCTGCCGAAAAGCGTGTGGGAGTGGGCCAAGATTGGGATTATTTACAGACAGGAAAAAAATTAACTGACTCTTCTTGTGCAACTGATAACAAAAGGCCAAGAGCACTGCGGCAAACGTTTTTTTTGGGCATCAAACATTGAACACTGGTGTTTGGAAGGTCCACGCTCCTCTGAGTCTAAAGGCAAGGGCCGCCGGTGATGGGAGGAGAATTCATCCCTGTAGAAAGAACATCACATTACAAGAGCTCACAGGCATTGACCCCCGTATGGTACATTGGATGACCTCGTTTGGATTTCCCTTCTCGTCAATCGGCTCACTGACAAACGATCGATATGAAACAGTGAAATTGTGAATATTTCAATAATAAAAAAATATTTCAACACTCCCAACATGGCAGCTGCTTTTCTGTTTGCTTGCTTTGGATATTTCACATCATAATACACAGGGAGACTTATGTTTAGATCTAGGACAAAGACATATGTATGAGGCCATAACAGACTCTGAATCGTGACTGAGGTTTTCGGCAACATAAAAAAAAAACATATTGAGAGCAGGTAATAATCGTGTACCTAATGAAGCAGTAGAGGGTACTGTGTATGTTGTGTCCTTGACCAGGGGAAGGGAGTAGGCCTACCATGAAACCACAGACCTGCCTTCCTTTCCCAGGGTACAGTATCTGAAAGGCAAGGCAGAAGAGAACGCAGCAGAAAGTGGAACCACACCAGCAGGTCTCCTCCCAAACATAACAATGCTACGTGCATTCAATGAACTAGCCTTCGAACAAAATTTGAATTGTTTTCACCACAGGCTATAACAATCGGTTTTACATTAGGGCCTAACTGAGAATAATAACACCATAACTACGTGGTAGGCCCACTGTGGAAACGTGTAGGCCTCCACAAAGACCCAGAATCAAAATGAACGCAGCCTGGGAGGGCACACACCTGGATTCATACACGTCCTTTTTCTGTGTCTCTTTGTGCTGCTTGGTCGTAGTTGCAGCAGCTGGTCTGTAGGGATTTCCTGTTCAAAAGACCCCATCAGTCGAAAGGGACAAGGCAATCACAAAATGAAATGTCAACGAGAAAATGTGCTGAAACGTTGGCATTCAGCCCCAGAAACGACGGTAAAAAAATAAATAAAAACAGGATCAGGCTATTATTGGCACCGGCTGATGTGGATGCTAGATAGTAGGCTTACCTTAATAAAAAAAACACGTAATCAAGTCTACAATGTACAATCCATTGGGAGAAACATGCGTACAAAGCATAGATGAACGTACCAGTCATCTCCGGGTAGCGTGCAATGCACCTGCAGCCCCAGCAGCTGCAGACGGCTCGACGCGAACAGGACCGTCCACCGTCCCTTTATCGTTAATGTTCAATTCAGGGCTCCAGCTATCACACAGGCAGAAATCCAACAGACTGAACGCCAAGAGTGGACTAATTATAGGCAGTATTACGGTTCGTGTCGTCTGCATCATCCACGGCGGAAACGCGCCACCCCCACTCAGTGAGCCTTTGCTATTGAGCTGGGTGGTGCTGGGCGCGCCTGGAAACAGCTGCGCACTGGGTAGGAAGAGGCACGGTTCAGGGAGAGGGAGGTAAATAAAACGAAGGAAAAAAAACTTAAAACAAATGACAGTATTGTAGGAGCTCAATAAAACCGGTTTCGCATATGTCCATAGCTAGACCTACCTACCTCCATGAATAGGCAGTGGGGTCGGACTCCAGCTGCCACAGGTTTTATAGCCCTTTGTATGCACCCTCCATCAACCATCTGCGTTCCCTGGCAACCAGGGAGCAGAGGACTGCCTCAAGGCATCATCCCTCCACCCAGCCGGCATATGAGTCCCCAACATATGGCCTATATGACGGGGCATTTGGCCCACGCATCTATAAAGAAAAAAAATCCTCCTAAAACAGGAAAAGGCGTAATACATGTTATATGTTCCATAAGATGTACACTATTGCTGTACAGTATTGTATTGCTGTGTGTGTGTGTGTGTGTGTGTGTGTGTGTGTGTGTGTGTGTGTGTGTGTGTGTGTGTGTGTGTGTGTGTGTGTGTGTGTGTGTGTGTGTGTGTGTGTGTGTGTGTGTGTGTGTGTGTGTGTGTGTGTGTGTGTGTGTGTGTGTGTGTGTTTAATAAAAGGAGGGGCGCCTTACTTCCAGCAGGGGGCGAGTTTTTATCCTCGCGTTCATGGACACTCTTGGTCTACCTGGGCTGCCATACAAAACAGCCCAAATTCCAGACCACAACATAACGACTAAGCTAATGCTGTGGTGGGAACCAAAGCGCCTCGCCTATGCCTCCCCCGGGTACTCTGCACGGCCTTTGCCAAGTCACCCCGCAGCTGTACCTCAGCAACGTCCGGGCAGCCTCGGACCCCTCTGTCCTCCAGCGGTTTAACATCACCTGCATCATCAATGTCTCTGAAAACAAAGCCAGCCACCCGTGTCCTGGGGTGGACTACGTTCACATCCCCGTCGCGGACTCTCCGTCGACCACGCTTTGCGATCACTTCCATCAAGTGGCAGACAAAATAGACCTGGTCTGTCGAAGTGATGGGCGCACGTTGGTCCACTGCAACGCGGGCGTCAGCCGCTCGGCGACGTTATGCATCGCGTATCTGATGAAGCACCACAACAAGAGCCTTCTGGAGGCGCACGGATGGGTGAGGTCTACCCGCCCCATCATCAGGCCTAATGTGGGTTTCTGGAGGCAGCTGATTGACTACGAGAAGGAACTGCGTGGTTGCACAACTGTGGAAATGATTTCCTCAAGCATAGGGGAAATAGCAGACTTGTATGAAGAGGAGACTAAGAATATGCTGCCATTTTGACGATTCCTCCATCATATCTCTGTTGAGCTCAAATTGGGACCAAGAGACCATTAAGAAGAATAGCCGCAATGAGTAGCCTACTGTATCTCTGTGTGGATATATTGCAAGAAACTTCTGGTTTATATTGAGACTTCAAAGTACAAAAGTTTATTTGCAAAATCACTTCAGATCATTGGTCCAGCATAAACACAATGCAAACACATAACTATTTTGAAGACGGCGAATTCAAACAAATGCGAAACATAAAATTCTGACTTTAAATATGTATTTTATATTTATATTTTCTATGTGGTGGAGTGGCATCTTTGAATAAATGCAAAAATAATACATTTCAGTTGTTTCCTGTTTAGCCCTAATTTTGATATTGAGACAGTGGTTTCTATGACGTCAGAACTCATTCCATCTAGAACGTGTCTGGTAGATATTTAGATTCAGCTTGAGAACAAACTGATTTACAAACTAACCAATAATTGGGAGTACAGCAAAAGGTTGGTCTTCTCCTTGACAAACAAGTGAAAAGTAAATATCTATTTTCTTAAATTAAGCCAGTAGTGGTCATTCAGCCTATTCTTCCAATATTGCACAGTTTTTTTGACACTAAAGACATTCTTCATCGATTTCTTCACCATTTTTTTTTCTTAATATCCTGAGAAACAGCCGCCTTGCATCGTAAATTCTGTTCAAGTTACAAGACAAAAGTGGTAAAATAACACCAGTGCAAAAAAACAACATGCTCACAAATCCCCTTAAAACGGCAATATTGTCATCTGCATAGTCATGCAATAAGCATCAATATGGTAAATAGTACGGCAGCAAACACTACCAACAGTCCAGACCCAAAGGGGGTGAAAAAAAAGCGGGTCACAGATATACTGTGACTTCTGGAGAGACTCGTGTTGAACTCAACGGTACGAGGCGATGTCTTGATGATGAAGATCACACCTGAGAGAGACGGAGACACTGTGTAAATAGGGGTTGGATAATCCAGTAGAACCGGCTCCTGGGCCGACCACAGCCAACCGCCGGCTTTTAAATGTCATGCAGCTTATTTGAACACAAGATGGTGCTGCATTGAAAACAAAATGTTCCCACAGCATAACTTAATAGTACAGTAAAATAATCTAAATGAAAAGAGTGTTTGAATGCTTGACAGAATGTATGAAAATCAGTGGGATAAATGTCGACCCCTGAAATACGATAGGCTTTTGGTCTCTTCCAGATGTGTGTTAAGGGGCATTGTCAGGCAACCTTGCTCTGCAGACGATTAGTTTACCTAAAACCAGTCGGATCTCAAGTGCAATATTTCCAAAATATAAGACCAGCTGAAAACATTACTAAAACCATTATCATTGAGAGAAAAATGTCTTCCAAATCCTTGGGAACAAATAAAACTAACTCCATAGAAGCATAACGATTATTGTGTGAATTTAGCGATTTTAGAAATGTCCGTAAACAGCACTGCCCGGTTTCAGCATCAACCACAGCATTCAGTGGGGCTTGCTGATCGGCCGACCGAGATATGTGCGGAGCCAAGCGGCCAGTGTTTGTCCGGCTCCAGACTAATATCGGCAAGACCTGAGGTCAACCGGCAGGATTAAGGCTGACCCTGTAAATTCATGAAATACTTACATGCTGCTCCAACTTTTTGTACTCTGTGTTGTTTGGCCGGCGGGCTGTTTTGGAACGCTTGCCTTCCAAAACAAAGGCAAGTATCTGAGAGAAAAAGGGAAGAAGTAGAGTAGGTTTTTGTTATACGTTAAAAATGTAGTCAGACTGGCCTAATGCCAATAAACCAGCAAAGAAAGAAGAACGATACCAGTTCCCTGCTCTCTGTTGGATAAACGACAAATGCTTATGCTTAAAGACAAATGTAAAGACAATGGAGACCTAAAATATAATAAAATAGATAGATTATGCATGGATATATTATACTTTCTTCATTGAATTATAACAGATTACCTATCCCTTTTCATGAAATATACAAAATATGAAAAAGCACTGTCAATGTAATGTAATGTCAATGAAAGCACAATGTCTACTACTTTTTGAGAATCTGAGTGGGAGAGGATAAGTACCTTGCGCTTGTTGTGGTAACCGATGTACAGCAAGGCTACCAGGAAGGCAGCACACACGAGGTAGGCAAAGAAGTGGCTGCTCTCCGATTCAACCTTGTCACCAAACTTCTTCTCCCCGGCGTTTTTCGGCTGTTTAGGCATTTTAATAGATCCTACACCCTCCTTTTCAGCCACCTCTGAACTGTCATTTCCCCCATCTTCACCTTTGGCAGTGTTTAGATCATCCTCTTCAGCTGGGGATTTATCATCAGGTGTACCTTTCCCTTCCACACCTGTACCGTCCCTCAACTTGACTTTGGTGGCAGCAGCTGGTTCGGTAACATTAGAATTGGTACTCGGCTCACCCGGATTGGGTTTCACTGGAGGGACCTCCACATGTATGACGTCTGTTGTTTTTCCGGTCGAATTGGATTTCCCTTGACTGACTGCCACATCTGCTTTGGTGAGGTTTAGGCCTGGATCCAGTTGAATTGTTCCTATATGTCAAAACAAATAACAACGTTTGTGTGAAATGACAGAGATGCAACAACAACAACAACAACAACAACAACAACAACAACAACAACAACAACAACAAAAACGCTACGTTATGACGAACCATCCAATACTTATGTATCTATGAGAAGCTGATGATGTATGGCTGCTCTGAAGTACAGCTACTCACCACTGATGATGTCAAAGCACACAAACAGCGTGATTATCACAGAAATCCTGAACATCACGCCCATCGAAATCGACACAGCGTCCGGGTGGAAGTGAGGTATCAGCCGGTAAAAAACAGTACTTCTCAATCCGACGACTGGTCGGTGTTGGCACACTAGAAGCTGTGTCGTTGACAGCGTTGAAGAGCTCGTTTCTTCTTCCGCATACAGCTGCACACGGTAACTAGTGTTGCCAGATTGGGCCAGATTGGGCGGGAAATGTGGCCCAATCTGGCAACACTGACAGTAACGCCCACCAGGAGGAGCCTCTTCTTCCCCCGCTGCGGAACCGGAGCTATATATGCACGAGTGTGACTCTGTGCTGCCGCGCATAGGTCAACCTGGGCTATTACATCTACATCGCTTTTGAAAGGCGGACAGCCTTTGACGCACTCACGACGCACTCGGCAGATGGCAGTGGTGACTTTCGTTGTAATTTAGATGTGCCGTGGAAAGGTGTTTTATTATTGGAACGTAATGCGGGGATCGTTTATAATGTTGTATGTTGTTTTTTTGTATTTCAAACTAACTAACTCAGTCGAAAATAAAAAAATAATATTTATATTTATGATTCAAAGAGCTGAAATCGTGAGGATGTGTACAGAGCCTTATGGTGATATACTGTATAATGATCATCATCCAAAAAAACAGTAATGGCGCTTTACATCCCAGCAGGACACGAGAAGCCTGTGGATGAATCAATCAATTAACACATCTTAATTGTGGTAAGCTGTTTGACATTTGAAAAATTCGCTCGTTTTTTGGGGGGATAATTAGGCCTAATCCACATCTTTAAGGTCAAATGGAAATGAATAAATCATCAGAAGATTCTGTTGAGATAGCAGCCAGCTGAGCATCGCTATTTTAAGCAAATGTTTATGAAAACAAGTCTACAAAATGTCTCAAACGAGTATATACTATTCAGGGGATTTAGGTCATGATATTTGTCAATATTAAGGCATAACGTTAACTTCATAATGCCGTAATTGAATTAATAAATGGCGAATGCTTGAATTACAACTATTATTGTGATCTATAAATTGACGGTAAAATTCTGTATTAGGGTTGAGGGTTCTCGATTGGCTGAAGGATCTATAGGTTGAGGGCTTCCCTCAAATTGATTCAAGATCAAACCAGTGACCACAATGAACCCTGGCGTGAGATTGGGAGAATTGAATGAGCAGAATTAGCATGTATTAAATCTCACCTTGTTCTGACAGCGCAGATACTGTCAACACAGCCAAATACGTTAAAGAAACGAATATAATATAGCAGATGGGAGCCACGACCAGCTGATTGAGTAGCCTATAAGGGCAAGTAGCCTAGTGATGAGTAAATCTATTTAGATGAGGCCTGTATAATGACCTAAGCCTTTTTACAAAAAAAATAATTTCGTTCTTTATTGCTTTATTGCTTTAAGGTTCTGAGACCAGTATTCAATTTGTATGAGAAATTATCATATGGATGGTAAATATGGCAGGATGTGTTAAGGTGTTCAAATATATAGCCTGCTATTGACATGTATAGACCCATTCCACTATATATACCTGTCGGCCTACGGTATAGAAAAAAAACATTTTATAATTATTTTTCCTTAATAAAATACTAATCGGATTAGAAAACACATTCATCTGAATTTCAGGACTTGGTAGGGCAGTACAGTAGGGTCTGGTTAAGCACTTAATCTTAAACTAAACGTGTCACTACTTTTTCAGTGCGGGGACATAACTAATTCCCCTCTAGTCTCATCTACTGGATAACTGGCCGATCCCTGGCACCGTGCCGTCACTGCAAAGCCACCAAAAACGCCTTACCTACCTCGTTGTATTTTCCACTAATTTAATTGCCTAATGAGATCCCTGGGGCTACATCCCATTACCTCTGAGTTAATTAAAACCTTTGCCAGTGTGCCAAACGGTGAATAAAGATGCGGTAAAAGTGCAAGAAAAGGATCAGGGAGACGGAGAAGGCTATGCCTCGGAGGGGAGTGACCTGCTTTTCTTTAGCTGTTGTTGTGAGCGTTGAATATTCCAGGAAGAACCAGATGTCTATTACTTTTTTATTTGTTGTACATGTTTTCTGGCGTTGCATGTTGTTACCCTGGTTCGGTCTGCGCGCTCTTTTCCAACCTGGTTACCCTAATTTTTGTGTTATTAAACATTCACACTTGATTGGGACTCATCCGCAGTGTGGATCAGGTTGTCGTTTCGTGCGGAGACCATGGATGCAGACAGATGCAGACAGAAGAATCCAGCGATACCCTCGTCTATGTTACTGTGTGTGACAACAAACCCAACGGGAAGCATAGAAACAGCCCGATATATAATACCCACCGCACTTTCATTTACTTGTTTTTTTAATATGCTTACAAAAGACATGTGGCATGAATGTAATGTCCACAGCGGCTGCTGTATGGGGAATATTAATCCAGACCACAATAACTTGTTAAAGAAAATTGTGCTTGTTAAGTCAATGGAACATGTTGTTAAATGCACGTGGAAAACAAGAATAAATTGAGGCATTTGTATTAGGAAACCATTTCAAATGTTTATTTATCATGTCAAAAAAAGGGCACACACTTGCAAATTGAAAAGGGGGCTGCAATTATTGGCCAGCACTATGACTTCAACTTAATACTAACATTAATCAAGTTTTGGCTAAAAAGAGAAGACATTTTTTGTTCCTTTTTTTAATGTTTTTTTTTTATAAAGAAACTTTATGTACATTGGTTCTTTTATACAAGAGGTTCATTGGATAAATGCATCAACAAAGAACAGTTCTGCAGTAAACTTTACAAAAAAATACACTTTGTTTCGTTGCGAGGTGTGGAAAAGGACGCGGTCAAATATTGACCAAGAGTAATTCTTCATTTCCGTTATTTAGAAAAACAAAAAAACAACAAATCGAATGCCTATTTCAAAGAAAAGCAATGTACAGCACAATACATGGGGGTGGGGGTGGCGGATTATTTCTTTCAGTCATTTGATTTGGTGACCAGGGAGAGGGGCTGCGACTGGAACAGGGCGTGGTGCGAGTGGAGGGCGGCCTGGTGGAAGGGCGACGGCGGGGACAGCATGGAGGGATGGAGGGACGCGAAGGGGATGGGCCGGCTCAGGATGGGGGCGGGGGGCAGGCTCCCTGAACTGCCGACCGGGACGGAGGAGGAGGAGGAGGACGACGGCGACGACGACGACGACGACGAAGACGAGGAGGCCCTCCCGGAGATGGGGAAGTGGTGGTGGTGGTGGGGGTGGGGGTGGGGGTGGTGGGCCACGGTGGTGGTGGTGGTGGTGGTGCTGGTGCATGCGGCCCTCGGGCTTGGTGGTGAGGGACAGGGGCTGGGCCTGCTCGGAGTGCGTGGCGGCGGGGGCGGCCGGGGAGGCCAGCGCCGCGGAGGGCGTGGCCGGGGAGTCGAGCATGCTGCCGTGGGACGAGGCGGGGCTGTCGCACATCTTCTCCGGGGGCAGGTACTGCACGCACTGCTTCTTGTTCCTGACGGAGAAGTCTGCAGGGACAGAGAGACGCCCACGATGAGTTGGACCGATAAAGTTAAGATTATGATACGGCTAATGGTTTCAATCTGATTATGCGTCCCAAGCCGGTTGGGGCGAGATAAACGATCGGACGAATACAAATAAAATACAAAAAAGGACAAGACGGTCACATGGGTGAGTGAAAGAAAAGACTTGGGATGAAATTTCAGATCATTCCGACAAACTTAGGCGAACAAAAGGCCAACCACGGGAGGGGGAAATTAAGTTTGGGGGCGATTTAAATGGGAATGTGTGCATAGAAATAAGTATGCAAACAAATCTATGGGGATGACGTAAGTGAATGCGTTGACATGTCTTTGAAACACTAGGATGGACTAATCCTGGGGGGGGGGGGGGGGTGGTCTGCTAAGAACAACGGCAGCAGACATACCTGCCACCATTAGCAATGAACTTCATATGCTGCTTGTCAAGGCGTGGAGGAGAGTGAACAGGTTAGTCAATTTGAATAAAGGAGAGAGTTTAACAAAAGACGGAAAAGAAAGGGGTGCAAAAAAGTTCATTCACGAATAAATAAGTGACTAATACAATCATGTTTCTTTTTTGGGCTGTGCTCACGCTTGCCTCGACGCATCTCTTGAGATTTCCAGGTCAAGTGAAGCTAAGGCAATTTTTTTTCAAACAGGAGAGGCTTTCTCTTTTCCGCCCCCTCCACTCTATTTTAGAACAAAGGACGTTAAGAAGCGGCACACAAGGACAGAGTAAGAGACCCCCCTTACCCTCTGGTGTTGAGTCTGGCTTATTATCTCTCTTCCTCTTTTTCCGCTTTCCCTGTAGAGATAAACAAAAACAGCGCAGTCAGTGAAAACAGCCCACTCGCTGGTGTCAAAGTGAAAGTCTGCTGCCAAAGCCCACAAAGAACCCCTGATGTTTTAGCGAGAACGGCACAAGCTCTATTAGAACTAATAACAAACTCAAATGAGGATAGTTCTTGGTTATTAATGGCTGGCTGTGCGTGCACGACGCTCTGATTGTGGAGGGGTAACCACTCACGTAGTTATCGCGTGCTGACCATCCGGGGTAAAGCTGGGAGTGCAGTTGCCGCTCTTTCCTCGCCAGCTCGTAGTATTTGGCCTGCTCCTCTCGTGATAGCGAGTGCCACTGAAGACAAAACCATGGAGATAAACATGAGGAGGAGATGGATACCAAGGCATACACACCACACACACACACAACACACACACACACACACACACACAACACAACACACACACACACACCACACACACACACACACACACACACACACACACACACACACACACACACACACACACACACACACACACACACACCACTCTACATGTAGCTCCAACACACACCACACACACACACTAACACACAAGTCTTAATGGAGATCCAAACCACACACAAACACACACACACACACACACACACACACACACACACACACACACACACACACACACACACACACACACACACACACACACACACACACACACACCACTCTACATGTAGCTCCAACACACACACACACACTAACACACAAGTCTTAATGGAGATCCAAACCACACACAAAGACACACACACACACACACACACACACACACACACACACACACACACACACACACACACACACACACACACACACACACACACACACACACACACACACACACACACATACACACAACAGTCGACATGTAGCTCCCACATAATCACACCCACACCAGACACAGAAAGTGTTCTCTGCCTACCCGTCGCCCCAGAATCTGATTGATGGCAGCACTCTCTTTCAGGGTGCATTCTGCCACGACTTTGGCCCTCATCTCCTTCATATACAGCATGAAGGCGTTGAGCGGCTTCTTGATGTGGGGCTTCTTGTCTTCTTCTTTCTTGGGAGGTCCCGGCGATTTCCGGCTACGAACAGGAATGCGAAAATGGGTTATTGCCAACCGACCAAAAACCCTTGGCTTAAGACTACGTTCTCATCAAAAAACATGAATACTGGAATCTGGGTCATCCAGAAAGATAGGAAGTTTCAGTCTGTGCATGCATGCGTGCGTGTGTGGGCTCTAGTCTGTGTGTGGGTGCATGTTTGTGCGTGTGAGTGTGTGCGAAGCAGTGTATGTGTATGCGTGTGCGTGCAAGTGTGTGTGTGCGTGTGTGCGTGTGGGACGCGGTGTGTGTGTGAGGGTGTGCATGCGTGAACGTGCATGCGACATGGCGCGCGCGTGAGGGTTGCGTACGTTTGTGCGCATGTATGTGTGTGTGCGTCCTTCTTACGCGTGCATGGAGGGACTGATGTGGTCGCCGTGCGGCTCCTGCTTGATGGCCGGGCTGACGATGGCCGGGTGGGGGATCCCCGTCTGGTGCAGGCCGTGGGGGGAGTGGGTCACCATGTGGGGGGAGAAGCGGCTGGACACCAGGCTAGGGGGGGACAGGGTGGGGAGGGGGGAGAGGGCAACGGTTCACAGCCAGATCCCAACAGGGGACCGCGAGGGTCGACGGGTGTCAAAGGGGACATTTCTGATACCGCCCGATCACACACACATACACACACAGACACAGACATATACACATTCGCACACACGCACATCCGCACACATATGCACACACACACACACACACACGTATATACACATTCAGACATATACACACACACAAACACACACACACATACACACACGTATATATACAGTATATATATATATATACACAAATACACACACATACGCACATACATCCACACACCCAAAACCACCCAGACACAGGTGCGTACAATCTGTCGGCGTCGAGTGTGTCAACCATATCCGTCTAGACCCCGCAGAAATGTACCAATCGTCAAATAAAGGCCCCCTTTTCAAAGGCCCTTTTATTTCAGACTGAAGAGTGAAGAAACGCAGTGTGTGTTGTTACCGTAGCGACAGCATGTACGACACCTGAAACCTGCAGCCTGACTGCGAGGCACACCACGTTGGGTCGTGCCACCCGCCTCTTTACACTGGGTGCAACAACAGGGCCACAGTGTCTAACTTTTCCGTTCCTTGTACAATATGGCATTGTCACCGCCGAGACCCACTTCAAGAGCGCCAGGTCACATGCTCTAGTAGTATTTTCTTTCTTTCTTTCATTTTTTAGATTCTCTTTCTTTATTTTGGTTGTTGTTTGGCAAATGCACTTACAGACGCTGTCATTGAAGAGCTCACCATCTTGCACAGGGTGTAAATGGGATATTGTTTCATCAATAATAACGGCTTTGTGGTTTAAAACCAACAAGCATTTACGATTTTGTTGTAAAAAAAAAAAGCCTGCGGTATCCACAAACACACAGTGTGTGATCTTCAGTCTGATGAATGACAGTCCTATTAAGTATGCTATTGTTTATTCATTGAGTACTGAGTAAAAAAATAATGCATAGATTATTATATCCATAGGCTCTCATTACGTTTTAATTCATAATTCCTTCGCCTTCTATGTTTGCACCTCATGCAGAGCCTTGTATTCATCCCTTTAAGTATACATTTTTTATGTACAATTTCATGAGGGATTTATCATTTTATTCTCCTCTTGCGGTCATCAGCGAGAGACTTCCACAGTATTGATCCCATCGCAGGGCCTGCTTAAATATTTTATTTCATACCAACACCGGAAGGCTGGCTACAAATCTTTCTAATTTTAACAGTGGGGCCGAGATCCAAGTCTAATGGGGCTTATAGCGTCAGACGAGCTTTGATTTGCCCTGATCGATACCCAGTCCTTTCATCTCAGTGTCTCACACAGAGCACACTGAGCTCACACTGCAAGAGACACAGCTGCTAGATGCTGCTGCTGCAGAATGCAAATGTATTTCTTTACGTTAAGCCGACACAGAAACACTGAAAACGTCTATTTTGCCGTGTAGTTGGCGCGCCCCATGGATGCTGAAGTCGGTCTGACAGTGGCTTGTCCAAAGTAACAATGAAGGGGAATTCTCTTGCTAACAATTCGACCCCATGCCTTCCCCAAACACAGACAAGAGAGAGAGTGCCTCGCAACAACAAGGTCTATGGGCCGTGAAAATGACAATTAATGATGTATTGTTTTGTGTTGTTCAAATCGGCATTAACGTCCTTAAGACATGTCATGATGTCCACAAAAAATTCCAAAACAAAAAGCAGGGGAGCCATGTGATTACAGCCTGTCGTTTCACCGTCCCGTGTAAGGTATCCCATCCGCACGGGGAGTTTGGTGGTAGCCCGGGGGTGGGGGGGGGGGGACGAGCAACACCTGATCCACTCACCTGGACATGGACGCATTCATTGCCAGCGCTGGATAGGGGTGACGGAAGCCCCCCGGGGGGATGGAGTACATGGGCTGCCCTTGTCTGAGAGTGGAAGAAAAGAGAGAGAGAGAGAGAGAGAGAGAGAGAGAGAGAGAGAGAGAGAGAGGAGAGAGAGAGAGAGAGGAGAGGAGAGAGAGAGGGAGAGGGAGAGGAG
>OLKM01001339.1:70598-81525 GCA_900291075.1 Melanogrammus aeglefinus | reverse complement strand
CACAGACACACACACAGCCTCCCACCTCCCATGTAAAGAGCCACAAGCCACAAGCCCAAAGCAGCAGAGCCAGAGCTGAAGCAAAGAGTTTCTAAAGCGTAGAGAAAGAGAATGTCCTTTTATTTGTTCCTATTTCATCATTCTTCTTATTAAACTGATAATGTGTGATGATAAGACACAATGAAAGGCCACAAATATTCTATCTGGCCTTCATGTGTTTCCACACTGCAAATGTAACTTCAGGGAACGCACAATGGCCCTGGTGTGTGTGAAACCATGTCTTTATTTGTAAACCCAAGCCTAAATGTACTACTGTTGCAACACTGTAATTACGCTAACAGAGCACATTAACAGCCACGCTTAACCCTGCATTCTTTCCAGGGGGCGGGGGGCAATTTCAGATACATAAAAAAAAAATAAAAGGACAGATAGTTTTTGCAGTAGAAGCAATTATTTTCTTTAACCAGTTATTTCTTTCTCCATCTGCCCGACGTGATGCTGAGTTATTGCTTCCTGTATCCAGAGCCTCACAGTGTTATAGTCCGGCTAATATGTACCCTTGAAAAGAACCGAGCCATTGTTCCCCTACACACCCTCGCTCGTATCAAGAACAGTTCACACAGAGGTAGTGGACGAACGCAAAAAAAAGGAAAAATATACCGTTATCCTCATTTCAGGTCTGCAGGTTAAAACCTAAAATAAGTGAGCGATTGTGCCGCAGAGCAGAAGGGCATGGGCCAATAAAATCCACTGTATAATTAGAACTGAAAAGATAATAATCAGGGAGCTGCAGAGGAATGAGGAGTTCTCCATAAAGAAAAAGAGGAGGCCGCTGCATTCGGCGAGTCAATTACCAGGAGTCAGTTCTGCGGTTTCCCGGTGCCTAAAGAGATCTGCTTTCAATTGTTTCTCCGCGTCGGCCCCGGAGTCACTGTGATCCCATGTTGAGCCGCGCTGTGACACGACCCAATGTCAAAGCTGCTGTCTGTCGCTCTTGTTTCCTTTGGCATTGTTGGTCCAGTCGTACAGGAACACAACCCGATTGTTGTTATTATTGTTTTGAGCAGCCGTCTCTCATTGTAACGCAGGGCCGTTAAAGGCTGTGTATAATTAACTCCAGAAGACGCGGTGGTCGGCTGCGGTGGGCTGAGTGTTTACGGTAAAGCTCAACATAGAAATGAAGATTGTTGTGTGTTTGTGTGTGTGTGTGTGTGTGTGTGTATTTAGGCACAAACACACACACCCACATTCATGCAACATGTGTACTGTGTGCGTACACACACACCCACACACGTATACACAGACACACACACACACACAAGCACACACACACAGGCAAACACACACACACACACACACACACACACACACACACAAACACAAGCACAGACACACACACTTCTACAAGTCTATGTAAATGACACAGAAGTGCGAGGCGTACATTTCTTTCCTTTATGAGCGGACCCAAATGGACTGGAGACAGGCCGGGTTAGCAGTACAGGACAGAGGATCTGCAAGCACTGGAGAGGCCACAAGCCCACTGTGCCCAACGTCCAGGTAACAATATATATATGTATATATATATATATATGTACACATATATAAGTAAATATATACATATACACCTTCCAACGTTGTCATGGTACATATACTGACTATACTGCTGTATATAAATATGTACATGTAGATATATATATGTAAAATTCTATAGCTTTTAAAACCCTCTGATTATTTATGTCTATAAGTGCTTCAAGCGTTCTGAGTGCGACTGGCCCAGCCGGGAGTCTGCGAGGTATAAAGCAGGAAAAAGCCAGTTTTTTAAACTCGGGTGGGCATGGGTAGTGTTGGGGAGCAGGGAGAGAAAAAGGGCCTAAATTAAACACATTTGTTTCTGCTCTCACATACCACAAGTCTTATGAAAACAGAGGGCTGATTGTGTTCACTCTGCAAGACCACCCCCACCCTACGCCTCAGTCCACCACCACCACCACCACCACCACCACCACCACCACCACCATCACCTCCAGCCCCTGACTGCGGCCACTGATGCTCCACCCCCCACCCCCCCCCCCGTCCTGAGTTAGACCCTGCACTCACCCCCCCCCCCCCCCTCCACCCACAGGCTGGCCTGCAGATGCCTCCTGTGTTTGCTCGCACAAATCTCCAGAGCCCGTCGCTCCCTCTCCCTCTCTCCGTGTTTCTCTCTCTGTCTCTGGCCCTGGCTCTGTCTCTCGGCCCTGCCACATCTCAATTTTACTGCATGACATCCATATCACCCCCCCCCCCCCACCCCACACACACACACACACACACACACACACACACACACACACACCCTCCTGGGCTTCCTCAGGCTGTGCGGACACGCTCACAGACCTGGAGCCATTGTTGCTTCTGCCATTAACAGAACGCTCACTAGAGGAGGTTGGGAGTCAGAACGCTTGACAACATGTGGAAAAAGAAAGCGGCAAATTAAATGGGTACCACACAAACGTTGATACCTTGACAAAAGGGAGCAATCCAATTAAGTTGTCTATAAAGTTGCAAAGTATCAATCTGCTACTGAAACCAAAACTTCTTAAGCAGCATAGGGCAGGGATAAGCTTATCAGCTTATACTTTTCCAAGAATAAACGTTATTTGCATCACTGCATTCATGAAGAAAGAAAGAAAGAAAGAAAGAAAGAAAGAAAGAAAGAAAGAAAGAAAGAAAGAAAGAAAGAAAGAAAGAAAGAAAGAAAGAAAGAAAGAAAGAAAGAAAGAAAGAAAGAAAGAAAGAAAGAAAGAAAGAAAGAAAGAAAGAAAAAGAAAAAGGCTGCTGGAAAAGATTTTTGCAAACTCAGTTGAAATATGAATCATACTTTGTTAAGACAGGATGTTAATCCAGAGTGACAGTTTGTAGAAGGTAATTGCAAACTGCTGGTTCCAGTGCATGATATGTACGTTAACTAGAAGCCCTGGTATTCATCTGGGTTTGTTACACACATTATCTCGTAGCAGAGGCTCTGGGGAGCCACAGTACTTGTACCTGGCGTTGCGTTAGAGCCAGTCCTTGTCATCGACAGGCCCTCGGTTCCATCACGCTGGGCAAATTAGTCAAAAACAAATTCCAAATTTTCAATGATTCCCAAGGACTGAGAGGTCTTTTTAGAGGCGATACAAAGCCGGGGGAGAGCGGGTCAAAGGGTTTCGCGGGCTCTTCAGGGTTCATCAACTCCCTTGAGAACAAGACAATGACGTGGAAAAAGTCCGGCCACTAAACCATTATCTCCCTAAAATCATGACCTTTCTTTCTCTGTCAGCGTCCAACAAATAGATACACTTTCTCAATGTGATATATGTGATATATCACATCACACGAGCATGTGTAGCAATCAGTTCGGGTAGTTAGCCTTCTATACAGCTAACTACTATATAGGAGCTAATATAGCTAACTACACGATATATATAGATATGTTTCATTTATATATATTTATAAATAAAACATGTATTATTATGAGATAACACGTGCGTTACGTCACGATGAGAGAAGCACAGCTAACGATCCACTCAGTCCCCAAAACACTGTTACGCCGACTGTAATGGCTGAGGCCGCTGCAAATATCGGATTTCTCAGGAAAGAGGTTCGGGAAGGGAGGCCAATTACACAGTGTTCAGGAATCCAGGCTTCTGACCCACGCTAACTGAAGGCTAACTACACATGCTCATGGCTATCTAAGTGTGGCTTCCACTAAACCGCGGACAATAAAAAAAAGTTTACGAGGGCTATAAGAGGAAAGTCTGTCTTGCCTGCAGAGAGGTGTCAGATGAAGCCAAATGGGAGGGATATCAACAATGCATCAGAACCACGGCGTGATTCAACTGCATCGCACCCTCCTGCAAACAATTAGTGATGACTCAAGAACTGTAAGCTGTGAGCTGTGTCAGAGCGAGAGAGACAGAAAGAGAGAGAGAGAGAGAGAGAGAGAGAGAGAGAGAGAGAGAGAGAGAGAGAGAGAGAGAGAAGAGAGAGAGAGAGAGAGAGAGAGAGAAGAGAGAGATTGAGAGAGAAAGAGAGAGAGAGAGAGAGAGAGAGAAGAGAGAGAGAAGAGAAGAGAGAGAGAGAGAGAGAGAGAGAAGAGAGGAAGAGAGAGAGAGACAAAGAGAGAAAGAGAGAGAGAGAGAGAAGAGAGAGAGAGAGAGAGCGAGAGAGAGAGAGAGAGAGAAGAGAAGAGAGGAGAAGAGAGAGAAGAGAGAGAGAGGAGAAGAGAGAGACAGAAGAGAGAGTGAGAGAAAAGAGAGATTGGAGAGAAGGAGAGAGAGAGAGAGAGAGAGAGAGAGAGAGAGAGAGAGAGAGAGAGAGAGAGAGAGAGGAGAGAGAGAGAGAGAGAGAGAGAGAGAGAGAGAGAGAGAGAGAGAGAGAGAGAGAGAGAGAGAGAGAGAGAGAGAGAGAGAGAGAGAGAGAGAGAGAAAGAGAGAGGTGGTTGTGGGGAGAGAGAGTGAGAGGGGGATATATTTTGAAGGGAAAGAAGGTGGAGTAAATGGGGAAACGGAGCGGGGTGCTGTGCACAATTACAGCAGGGATTTATGGCCTGAGAAACAATTTATAAATCACAGCGCCTGAGCTAATGTGCTCCAGATTCGGCTCCATGCAGCTGCAATTTTGGTCTACGTGAAAAGACATAATAAAGCTGGCTGGAAGACATGTTTGGGTGGTGGCTGGGTGTGAAGGAGTCAGGGGTGCTGGTGGTGGTGGTGGTGGTGCGGGTGGTGTTGGGGGGAGGCTGTATAGGGTGAGATCTGGCCCCTCAGACTCCTCAAGGTGTTGTGGACAGAGAGACTAAGCAAACGTTTGGAATGCCTTATGTGGGATTTCTTGCAGGCACCAAGAGAAAGCTCGGTAGGATTGAGCTTTTCCTGAAAACGTCGGTATACTTTGTCATTATTATCTTATTGTACGTTGCATAATGTGCATAAAGCTACTCTAAAACGTTGAGGTGACGATTTATTTATGTGGTTTTATTGAAATGCCGAGCAGAATATTAATTCAATTATCGATTTTCAGAAAGCGTTGCTGCTCATTACTAACACAACGCCCTCCTCAATGTAGAGGCAGCAGTACCTGTGATACATCTGGGCATCTGAGAGAGAGTAGGAAAGTGAAAGGTTTACGAAGAGTCTGTGTCAAGGACAAGGTCTTAGTCAGGCCTTCCCCTGATGGGCAAACTACGAACCATGCCCTGATAAGCACATCAGCAACAAAGGTTTAGGGAAAATGAATTTTAGATAGGGGATTATAAAAAGAAAAACAGCAATGTTGCAAATTGATCTCTTTGTCACTGCTGCAGTGGAAGAAGGGATCAGATACGCAGAGAGAGGCCTGGTGCTTTTGTGACCACTCAGCCAACTGGCTCTGAACCTTGACCTGTGACCCTTCACCCCCGGGAGGGCAAACAAAGCTCTGAGTGACATCTGAAACTAGACACTCTATGGGGAGAGAGTGTCTGGACAGGACTCAGATGACCCATTAACTCGGCAGAAAAGGTTTACGGCTTCTCCTCCCTTTCTGCTCGGGCACATTTGGAACCGAAACATTCAGGCGGGTCCGTCAGAGATAATCAAGAGGGCTGCGGTCTGATTAGATTGAGCCGCGGAAATCAAAACACGCTCATTGGTCGACATCGATATCTGGCGTAAACAAACGGCCCGATAATGAACACCTCTGGCCGTGGCGCGGGGGCGAGGCGAGGCGCGTGCGGCGGTTAGACGCTGCGATCAATTAAGACGCTCTGAGTCAACGGCACGGAACCCGCTGCTGCTGATCTTTGTCACTTATTCATATTCATACGGCCGCGCCTCTCGGCATCGCCGCGGCGATGGGCCCGTACGTACACAGGTCGCCGTCGTCGGCTGATGTAAACAAACCTTGAGACAAAGGCTTCTGATAAGTATGCTGCTGCGGGCGGCGGTGAATGTGTGGCTCTGTCACCAGAATGCTGAGGACCACTGTAGTATTTAAATCAGGCGCAGGGAGGAGGAGCCGGCCAGGCATTCTGCAGCTCAGCTGTGAGGCTCTAAGCCGTTGCCCTGGGGTCTTTGTCCTGCCTTTCAGGGCAAGTCTGAGGTAGTCAAAGACCCCATTCATGACTGGCGCTCCCCCTGCCAACACACCCATACAACCCCAGTCAAGTCAGCCGAGAGCTATAGAGCCTTCCCCATTTCACACGAGAATCTGACCTGCCCCCAAAGCCTGCTTCAGGGATTTCCAATAGCTCGCTGCTCAAGCCCATGTGCAAATCAAACAAAAGGGCTCCCTGGCCTACTACATGTCATATGGGGCTGATAAGATCTCCCGCCCACCCCTCCGCACCAAACGTTAGCGGCTCCGAATCTGGAACACATAAGTCACATTTGCAAGGATCTCGGTATCTGGTCATGTAGACGGAGGGGGGGATTGTGGTCAGCTCTTGTGACCCAATATCTGCAACCGAAGCAGTGAGGGTCTACCTGTCGCTTTGACAAAGAAGGCCAATGCAAAACCACAATACATACACACATCATCTGACAAAGTTTTTCAATATTCATTGAACAACGAATAGAAGACACAATTCAGACCCATCGCTATGTGTTCAATGAAACAAAATCAATTGCACAATTTTTTCCCTACACGAGGTGGGCAATGGTATCCAGTAAGTGTTCAGTCCGGTCAGAAGGCTCCACTTGAAGATGAGCCAGGCCTCGCTTTGGCCCCTTAATACAATTTAAAGCTCAGCAGAACATTGTGACTCCAAAACAAGTCGACACGGGTTACTTGATGTTCCAAGGGAGCACTCAATGGCTAAATCGCTATCACTGTCAGGATGAAGACTTTGCCAAGCGCATCATTGAATGATCCCAAAATCGACCATGAATGGGCTACTTCTTTCTTGCCGGGTTTGGGTTGAGCAAAGGGGACACAAAAGAGGACATATTGAGCACTGGTGGTAACTAATGTAATTCGTTATTGATGTACGTTGCCCGTGAAGGCAGGTGCGAGGTGTTGAACCTGACCTCAGTCCGTGGGGATCTGTGACCCTTCCACGGCGGTCCAAAGCTACCCCTACGTCATGACCGGGAGACTCCGAGGGAAGCGAGCGAAAGCTGATTTACAACTCTTACAGCTGCCTCGCTCGCTGTCAACCAACCTTCTGCAGGAGCCGTATCCATCACATTCTTTATTTAGTACACCTCGGACAATCCACCCGAATCGTTGTAATTATAGACACGCACACGATACAGGCCTTTCCTAAACACACACAGGCGCACAAACACACACACACATCATTTCCCTTCCTCGAGTATTGCACAGTAAGTCCCCGCGAAGAAACGACTCCTTGCCCTGCGAGTGAACTTGACGTGAAACCCGATAAACATCTCATCACCGCTGACACTGTGCATGCATGATCCGACACCCTCCTCCCCCTGGCTGGAGTTCAGATCCCGGGATTCCACTAACGGGGCGAATGGCGAGGCATTCTGCGCCCGCAGTGCAGAGTCCCTCTGCTCGGTGGGAGACAGAATGCCTCAGATAAGTAAGTGCCTCAAGGTCTGGACGCCGGCCCACCTCGGGATAACAAGGGGAAGGGGGAAACGGCAGAACCCATATCTGCCCCAGTTTACACTCCCACCACAACATCTCATCAACAATCTCTCCTCTTCCCTCTCCTGCTGAACCACTTCAACTGAAAACAGCTGTTTAGAATACCAGACTGATGAAACCCTATTTACTGACTATTTTTTCCCCCCTTCCTGCTGTATAATCAAGTTTTATTAGAACTGCTTAAAGAGTTTAAGGTAGAATTATACAGCGGGAGAACATTTTGTTATGTGGAATAAACAGTTATGGGAAGGTAACAGTGCAGGGGTCACACAAAACACACACACACACACACACACACACACACACACACACACACACCACACACACACTCCGGAGTGATATCCTGCCGTTTGTTTCCCAGGTTCACACCTTCACACCCATCAACCACAGATACAATCAACCGAGGACACATCAAATTCCATCGCTATTCTGCGCTGTGCTGTTGTGCGAACCAAACACACGCGCACTCACGCAGCGTACACAACTCACACCGAACGGAAGACGACCGATTTCCTCCCCAGCCGCGTTTAAACAGGCAGTCCACCAAAAAACGTGTGGGTGAGGCAGAGCTCCCATCAGCTAATTCCACAGACTCCACCAAGATGGTATTCGCATGATACATGATCCATGCCTTCAAACTCCCAGCCCCCATGCCTCATACTCCCATAACTTATCTTCATGGCAAACCCTCTTGATAATCACCAGCTGTACACCATTGTATAGAGATCCAATGGGTCCTGCTAAGGGAAATTACAGCAGTGGCCTTGGCTGGGTTTAAGCATAGACACTGGGAGTTAAGTAGTTTCCATTGCCGCAACCCCTAACTTCTCTAACTCCATAAACCCCGGGACAGCCTGTCCAAAAAACACACAACGCTGCAAAACAACACAAAATGGAAAGCTATGGGCGGAAACATGTTGTCCGCGGCGCGCCAAACACCATAACCCCCAACAGGTGAACGAAAACGGACATTTTAGCTTGAAGAGGATGTGGATAATGATCCGGGTTTTTTTTAACGAGAAATCCATAACAGTCATAACCCCCGGCTCAGGTGGCAGAAGAAATGTCGCACTTCCAGTCGACAGCGCGAGCAATGTGGCAGGACTGCGACAGGCGGAAGCGCGACGTGCCAAACATCCGCCACTCGCAGCGTCTCTCCGGCCAAACATAACAAATGAGAAAAACACATGAATTGATAAAAACACATTTGCGCACATTTTCGTCTAGGCACATCAAAGGGATTGATTGATGTCACGGAGCGTATAGGCAGTGTGCGGCGGCATGCGAGGGGAGTGGGCCTGCTTATCCCCTTCCTCAAAGGGTGCTGAGATGCTCCTGATGGACCCAGCGCTGGAGAAGCAAGCCAGGGCTATAAACAGAATTTCTAATGTCAGGCGAGAGAGGGTGGGTTGGCGTGTTTGTGTGTGTGTGTGTGTGTGTGTGTGTGTGTGTGTGTGTGTGTGTGTGTGTGTGTGTGTGTGTGTGTGTGTGTGTGTGTGTGTGTGTGTGCGTGCGTATGTGTGTGCGTGCGTGCGTGCGTTGCGTGTGTGTGTGTGTGTGGTGTGTGTGTGTGTGTGTGTGTGTGTGTGTGTGTGTGTGTGTGTGTGTGTGTGGGTACTAGTGGTGAACTAGCAGGCTACGGGGTAGCAAGAGAGAGAGGAGTTGACGCCAGCTCATGCTTTCCGCAGAGACCCAGCGCGAGAGAGAGAGAGAGAGAGAGAGAGAGAGAGAGAGAGAAGAGAGAGAGAGAGGGAGAGAGACAGAGAGCCAGGAGAGTAGCTACGAGAAGACGAGAAGCAGAGAGAGAGAGAGAGAGAGAGAAGGAGAGAGGAGAGAGAGAGAGAGAGAGAGAGAGAGAGAGAGAGAGAGAGAGAGAGAGAGAGAGAGAGAGAGAGAGGGGAGGGACATAGGCCAGGACTGACACCATTTCACACACAGTTCCTACACAACTGCTGTAGGAAGCTGCTGTGATGCTAACCAACCCCCCCCCCCCCCCCACCCCCCTCTGCCACCCCCCACGGAACCCCCACCCTCCTCACCCCGCTACCCCCCCCCCCCCCCAGTCTCCCGTCTGAGAAATAAAAGTCTGAGCCAAAAGTGTGTTATACTGTGGGACCGAGACGCAGAGAAAGGTGGGTACTATATGTGTAGGTATAGGGTTTACCACTCTTGATTTATTATGGTCTGTTTATTATACGGCTACAACACGGTAAAAGGACCCGGGTAACGGTGCCCCCGTCACACTCGACTGACGAAGTGTTAATCAACTGTTAATAAACGAGCAAACTGCGCATTCTGTCACGTAAGAAATATTAGAAATCCTGACTGGTGAATGTGTTTTATACGCTTTGTGTTGTCACTTGTAATTGAAGGCGGGGCAGCTCGCGCACTTTCAAACAGACCTGCGTGTTACGAAACCGATTTTCCACCAATCTCACAAATGTCTTCAATAAACCGTAAATAACTCAACATAAAAAACAAAGCCAGGTCTGTTTTTTTTTTTGTTTTTTTATATATTCTAAACGACAGGCAATCATTTTGTTTTAATTGTAGAGTGTAACCAAGTTGACGTTGATTTGTTTGGTTGTCGAGGGAGGAAAAAATGAAAAAGAAGCACTTTTTTCTAAAACTATAAACCGAGTCAAAATGGAAGCTGTGTTGACACAGTCCCCGGGTAAGAGGCATGCGGGCGCCAACATCGGGGTTCCGTTCCGCAGGGGCGTGCAACACTGTGCCCTCTGTCTCTCTCAGTATCCACACACCCCTCACCTGAAATTAATTCCCCTCCTCAGACACGCTCGCAGGCTTACTTATACACGACCCAGAGGTATGCAAGCCAGCCCTACATCCACTGACACAAGAGCACCTCCACCTCCAACCCCATTGCTCACACACACACACACACACACACGCGCGTCACACACAAACACACACACACACACACACACACGCACACACACACACACACACACACACACACACACACACACACACACACACACACACACACACACACACACACACACACACACACACACACACACACACACACACACACACACACACACACACACACACACACACACACAAAGCCGCACGAACATGCACACACACGTGTACACACACTTGAGCATGGAAGCCAAGTCAGTGGGCAGATGAGGAGATAACTCCCTACAAACAGCGTTTGCTTATGCAAGGAGAGGCCCTTTTACTCCGCTGAACAATGTCTCTGTTGACTTTTCTTTGTCTGTGCTTTTCTTCTCTCTCTTGCCCCAGAAGAAGGAGTCAGGGAGGCATGCAGCCGTCGTCG
>OLKM01001339.1:55598-60598 GCA_900291075.1 Melanogrammus aeglefinus | reverse complement strand
TGTCTGTGTCTTGTGTGTGTGTCGTGTCGGTGTCGCGGTGTGGGTGCGTCTGTGTGTGCGTGTGTGTTTGTGTGTGAGGGAGATGGGAGAGTGGAAATGAGAAAGTGTGGAAGGGACGAGAGTGTTGATGTAGAGAGAGACGGGAGAAGAGCGAGATATCTGAGACAAGGGAGAGAGGAGAGGGATTGGGGAGGTCAGGAGAGGGAGAGAGAGAGGATCTGAGAGGGAGGGAGGGAGGGAGGGAGGGAGGGAGGAAGGGAGGGCAGGGAGAGACGTTGTCTGCCAATCCATACTTGCTTTGGAGAATTCAAGGTCATCCTTTCATGTTTTGCCAACCATCGGTCAATCAGTTTCCGATCAAAGTGGTGCTTAATTCCAGCTAGAATCCCATCTCCCACGTCAGGATTTTTGCCTGGACGTTTTCAAAGTGCAAGGGTGGTTCTTCTGGTCCTCCACAATATAGGGTACAGTATACACAACACATATAACCCTGCATATTTTACAGAGCATTTAAAGACCACGAGCAGGGCGGACACTGTAGCAGAAAAGAATCTAAAATTAATGAATTATCTCTTGGATTTAGGTGGGCACAGAGGAACCACACCATTGAGACGCCAAACTTATTTAAGAAATACAATACAAATACAATTGATTGCCTGTTTAAGTAGAAAATATGTTTGTACCATAGGCCTATCATATAAGATGGTAACAGCTACAAACCATCAATACCCCACTTTGTATTTAAACATGACAACCTATCCCATTCGTCTTTCAATATTTAACTAACAAAGCACGGATCAATCTACATCTGAATAAATTCCTAAGTCAAGGCTCATTACTTCAATGCAATTTGTATTTACCTAAAGGGCGTGAATATACATTCTCCCAAGCCCCTCCACCTCCCAGTGAAGACTTAATGCAATGGATGGGAGTGTGCCTGACGCAATCACCCACGCTCACAAACATAACCTCCATATCCGTTTCTTCCCAGAATATGGTACCACTTTCTTCGGCCGGCCGGTTTGGGCGTGTATAACGGCTATTTAGATTGTGTTGAGGACACAATTAGACGTTTCACTGCCCAGAGGGTGTAACTGAAACACTAAACTACTGGCAGAGCAGGGGAGGAAATAATAAGAGTGTTTATAAATCATTATCCCTAGCCTCGGCGCGGTCCTGGTCTGGTGTAGTGTTGCCGTCGCAGCAGATCACCCTGTTGACGGCAGGTCGCCACGATATCGGTTCAGAACGCAGGCTTAACGCACTAAGCTCACAGGAGGCTGTAGAATTATAGCACGCGAAAAGACACAATGTCCATTATTTACATGGCAGCTATGAAGTGCCAACACTCAGACCCCATTGGATTAAAATACCTTTTTGGTGTCTTGTTGAACTGCATATAAGGCTTTTTAAGGAGACCATTTACTCCTGGTGGAACTTCAAAGCCTGCCAAAAGCACTCTCCTTCTGAGTGTGCGCCCTCTTGAAAACGTTCTTATATTTTCCAAATGGACAGGAAGAGGCCCTCTCTGGTATTGAGGTGATGCTGATGCGGCGTGGCACTTGTTTTCACTGGGGCTGTTTGTATCCAGCAAGGAAGTATATTCTAGGCTTGTTCCTGTTAATCCTACGCCCGGTCTGCATTAAGATAAGATAAATGTCACGTATGGTTACAAGAAAGGACGCCTATGTCTCTGTCATGCAGGTCCCAAGGGTTATCCCGCTTCATGTAGCCTAATGAAAAATATAAGGAACTCATCTCATAATGTTTAATGGAAAAACGTTGCTATTTTTCAACGATGATGGACAGTACAGCGTAATGGCCGTCCACGATGCTTGGGTTGGAGCCAGGGGCCAAAATGATTGATCACTGATAACGTGCAGCGGTGGTCCTATAGAGACCGTGTTTTGTCAGCTGAGCATCGCACCGGTCCTCAGAGTACTGGGGATCCCTTCCTGTGATGTCAGCCCTATTGCGAGCGAGACGCTGTTGACTTTACTTAATATCTCGGCCAGGTTTTTCTCTCTTTTTTTTTTTAAGGGAGAGTTACGCGAATGACACAGTTTGCAGCGTTATGCGTGGAAATGTACATTTCCCGTGAGTCCTGCGTGGCTGCAGACAGCTGGACGTAACTCGAACCTCTCCCCTCACCTCTCAGCCGTGGCAATCCCTGGCATCTTCCCATAGCCATCCTCAGGCCAGAAGAAATCCCCGCCATTGTCTTCCTCTCTTTGCCCTCTGTATTAACCCAGCGGACGCTGGCTGATGGCTGAGGAGATATTAAAGGAAAATGCAAGATTGTGTCTTTGTCCACCAGAACCTGTCTTGTCGTCTGGTGTTGGACATCCAAGCTGTGCACGAGTGTGTGCTGTGTGGTGTGTGTGTGTGTGTGTGTGTGTGTGTGTGTGTGTGTGTGTGAATTACCTGCCTGACGCTCCATCCCGGGGTTTTGATGGCTTTGCTGCCTCAACTCCGTTTTCGCTGCAAGTTGCATACCTCATACTTCAGGCAGGACATGGCGCTCTCCTACGCCAGCAGAGCAGAGGTATGTTTTACACAAGACTAATTTTACAATACAATTATACTACCTTATTATTATTCCACCTTACACACTCAATACATGTCAGTTTCTCTACCATCAAATTAACCACTGTCAACAGATTAGCGCATGTTGATGCTCACAGAGTTAATGTGGATATCTAATTAAATGTACACACACTTAATTATTGAACAGAATGGAAACTGTTACCATCAAGATACTTTTTATCCCCTTCATTTCTAGGCAATTCCGATAATACAGCCTACAGACAGGTGGTCCGATGGGCACATGGGTTTCTGGCAGGGACATCAGCGAAGGCGATACCCGCTTGTATTGTGGCCTGCAATCAGGAAGAACAGTGATCCAGAAGATAGGGGGAACATACAGAGGTTTCCAATGACTGCCCATATGGGGATGATCAATAAATTAAACATACTTTTAACAAAATGAACACACTAAATCGCCTTGGTGTAATACAATGTATTGTATCTGTTTTTGAAACGTGAATGACGTTGAAGATATCACTCGCCGACTGCCTCATCCTTGGCGATTTCTTGTGTGTGGTACGGATAGGGGCAGGTGCAGGCTGAGGACAGGGAGGATGTTTGCTGTCTTCTTGGTAGGGGACTTGTCGGTGACCTCATGTATGCCTCTCTTAGTGAGACCATCAGGGCCGATGCATATTCTAGATGGAGGAAAGAAATATTGAGATCACATTTAATGGAATAGTTAATATCTCATTGACTGAGTTCAGGTAAAATTTGACTAGACTTATAAAAATATCTTTAGAAGAAACTGAATGAAGTTTTCTCACCATATGATGTTTCTCTTTTATGGGCTTCGGACAACCAGCCACCTTTGCGAAACCTGGAGGGTAACGGACTGCGTAGGCGTGCCTCACCACTGTTTGTTCCGGATACGTCTCTGTCTCCATTCTCATTAAAATGGAGGACTGCTAAGTAGAAGATCTATAGGGAATAGGTACACCTTCAGTATTTAGGCACCACAACTAAAACAAAAGAGAAAGTGGTCTGAACGTGGCAGATAAGTTACATTCCAGCAAGAGGTTAAGGTACTTTAATCACGTTTCATGAGGCGATCCTCCAATGTTGATGTAATTCTATAATGATAACAATATTGGACCTTTTTCAATGAGGTTGCGTGCTACTTATGTTAGACTGCATTAATGGTAGCCAGATTCATCCATTAACTCCTAAGTAACAATTTTACACTGCTGTTACATTCCAAGAAATTAAGAAGGCCGGTGTGGCTTTGGTGCAAAGATGTAAGATGAGGGAATGGAATGCCTCAAGGAACAATGTTTGGTGTTCCGGTGAGAGTTGTCGAATATCCTTTAGCAGGGTCTTTTTGGGAAGTAAGGACTTTTCCAATTTTATCGCAGCTGTTTTGTCCTGTACAAAACAGGAATAGTGTATAATAAACTATTACAAACACTCAACAAGGCAATGATTACATTTAGTTTAACTATGAACCTCCTGTACACTGTGTGTGTTACCTGGTTCCAGCCACTGCTTTGCCCCTTGCCTCTCCTTCCAGAGGTGGGTGTTCAACATCGCGGAAATGACGGGTAGCTGTGTTATCTATGGGTAACATCTTTGAATCTGGTGGTTCAGCATGCTCCGCCACTTGGCTCATATACACATCAGGATCACCATTTGGGGTGGAAGGCCGGCAGTCCACAGTATAAAATGTTGGACAAAGCGGGTTTCCAGAGCTTGAAGATCCTCGCAGTCCTTCTCCTTGGCGTCAGTTCACATCAATTAGAGTTTTTTGTAGACCTACTTCCACAAAGCAGAATGACATAATTGAAAAAGTAATCAGATTCAGAAAATATAACATCCAAACAAAGCAAAACCTACCACGTACACACGGTACAAAACAGAGCGTCTACTAATTTCCCAACATGCCACGACTGTCGTCAAGAACAAGGCTTGTTTCCTTCTCGGACGCAACTCCTTCACGGACCCATTTTAGCAACCTAAACCATGAGAACACATAAAGAATGAGAATAATAAACTTAAATGACTGTGTGAATCAAGATTGTCTGGTCTATGTGCCATATTTTTCTATTTCATAGAAATATATCATGGTACCCGAGGATCATTTTAACCTGGCGATTTCTGTCAGTTTTAGGGGCTGACACTGCATTGCCTGGTACCCCTTCAGGAACGCACACTGCGTTCCAAACCCACTCATCTCACACCAAGGTGCACAATGATTGGGCAAACTTTCGAACTACTGAAGAAACAAAAAAAATGGTCATAGCAGGTTAGCTTTTAACCCTGAACACCTATTATCTCTACTTGTCTAAGACTTTACCTCTACTCTGAAAAACCTTGTGAAGGATCCAGAAACCCTAAGAGTCAATATTTATTCTGTCTTTCAATCAAGGAATACGTTCCAATAATTAGCACAATGTCCAGGACAGCGTCTTGATCTA
>OLKM01001339.1:47500-55573 GCA_900291075.1 Melanogrammus aeglefinus | reverse complement strand
TTCACAGCATGTAGATAAGCTATTCTTAACCCTGCACGTCCGTACTGGCCACACATCCCGCACAAACACGCACCAAACATTCGAGCACCCATCACACACATCGCATTAAACCTTCAACTCGAAATCATTCTGTACTGTATAGCCATCCGTAAATTATAATTAATTATCGTTTGTCGTTAGGGGTTAAAGAAAACCTTTTAATAACCAAATGAGCTACTTATGTCATCGTTTTATTATGCAAAGGACTATTAGGTCACATTCCCATAAACATCACACATGATTTCAGTGAACATGAGAACAAATTGAATATTCCCCCTAAAAGCAGAGCTGTGGCCACGCGCTTATAGTGTCTGGGTAACCAGTCTATCAAAACCAGGTGAATAATGACAGAGCCAGGGCGGGAAGAGAACGCGTGATTATACACCGCCATGTAAATTGGCATGTGAAACGACTGTAGGTCCCCTCACCCCCCGAGAAAAAAAAACAATGCAATTTGGAAAAGCCACACATGCCACAGCAGCAATTAAGGACTCACCACGAAGTGGGTGCTCGGCTAACCTATTGTTAGGATAGACACACTCAGGAGAAGCCTCTCATGTATAAAAGCAACTCAGGATCTCCAGGCCTCCCACTTTGACAGCCTGGCTCTGTCCCTCATGGTCTCACTAGCAGTGGCTGACTGCTGCACGTCATCGCTGAAGTCAAACAAACAAGATCACCACAGTTCTGCATAACAAAAAACTCCGTCTAAAAACACGCAAGAAGTATGGCTACTGTACTTATAAAAGATCCATGTGCAGTTCCAAGCCTTATTAGTGGAAAATCGTGTAGCATATCAATGCCACTGTTAAAAGGATGTTAAGATGTAATCATTGTAAGTTAGCGAGCATACTATAACTTGAGTTGAAGCCTCAACCTTTTCTGAAAAAATGCGCATCGCTCAGAGTTGGTTTACTTCATCGTAAAGTTAGCCTCTTTCTCCTAATTAACTCTCAGGCTCCTAACTTTTCGTATAAAACTACAACCCAGACTTCCAATGGTACTTTTGTTTCTGATGCAATATTGACAGGCTCTCCCCTTTCCTGACAAGAGAAATAAAATAAAATAAAAAAATATTCATGATGTTGTCGACTGTGTGTCAGCAAGCTAGGTTTTGATTGACGGCTCTGGCAGTGTACTTCCACGGGCCTCATTAAAACCACTCCAACCTTCCCTGGGTGTTTGTGCATGTGTGTGTGTGTGTGTGTGTGTGGTGTGTGTGTGGTGTTGTGTGTGTGTGTGGTGTGTGTGTGTGTTGTGTGTGTGTGTGTGGTGTGTGTGCGTGCGCGTGTGCGTGCGTAGTGATGTGCGTGTGTGTGCGTGTGCGTGTGCCTGTGCGTGCGTGCGTGGTGGTGTGGTGTGTGTGCGTGTGCGTGCGTGCGTGTGTGTGTGTGTGTGTGCGTGTGCGTGTGCGTGTGCGTGTGTGTGTGTGTGTGTGTGTGTGTGTGTGTGTGTGTGTGTGCATGAGTGCGTGTGTGTTAGTGTGTGTGTGTGTGTGGAGGGGGTTCTCTGTGCCTGTGTGTATTTGTGCTGTGGATGTATCATCCTATGTTTGAATTGTCATAAACAGTATTCTGTTTTAAACAATGCATAGTTGCATATTGTAATACTATAAATTTTGGAGACTGTTGGTAATCGGCCAGTAGGTATCGAGTACATCACCAACATACATGTTTGCACAATCACCACACAACCACGCACAACACACACACACAAATAAATACACACACCACCCACAACACATAAACACACACACACACACACACACACACACATCCCACACACACACAACACAGCAGCACATAAACGATCACACACACCACACACACAACACACAGAGATACACAACAAACACACACAACACACAGCACACACACACACTTTCACCCACATTTTACGTCAATTCTCGCCCCCAGGGCTACATATATTGTTTCCACTCGAGCGTGCAGACAATAAATTAAATAAAAATAGTATTCTAAAATTAGCTTACACAAAAGCCTTCCCTACCAAGTCATCACAAACCCACAAAGGTATATTCCCTGACCTCACCGTCCCACTAAAAGCACACCAAAGAAAGAAAAGTGTAAGAAATGTTTAAAAATCATATTACATTCTTCTGTCAATAGTTAGTCAATTTTAAAATACAAGGGTATCTACAAGTGATTAACAATAAACCCAGCTAATCAGTTCTGGACGTTAACCCATGCGTAAATTGATGAGGTTTAGAAATGATAGAAGGGCACACATTGAGACAGAAATGCTGCATACTCTGCGCGGTCGTGCAACCTCAATGGCTGATACCTCTCATCCAACCATACATAAGTTTTCAGCAGTGTACTATTAAGAGTCCTCCTTGCAATACTAAGCCGCAGGGCTGCCCGCCAGTAACAATTGTTGCACGCAACACTGAAGGACGTGGCACCTATGTGGGGAATGAAAGCCAAAAAAAGGTATTGGCACGATATTGTACAGCAGTCAGGCCAAACTCAGACTGATAACTTATTTTTTAAATTGCATTAATAATAATAGTGTTAATAATAAACATTATAATAAAAATATTCATAAGATTATTATTAGTAATAATAATAATTACAAGGCTCCACTTTTCAAAGGCATTAAAAAAAGGAAAGTACTTATTTGCACCCAAATATGCATTCGTACAGATTACATTCTTATGCTTAATTGTGCTTAATGGCATATTAATTACAATGGCAATTATTAATGATCTTTCCTAGAACACATTTTTAAATGATTAACACAAAATGACGTATGCTTACCTTCATAATAAGGAATTCTAAATGCCTTTTAAACTTTCTGCACATACATCCCTGAGGGATGCTTTTGTTTTCATGTCTTTAGGGGAATACCTCAATTAAGTTAACAGGCTGGACGGTGTAAGGAAAACAACACAACATGCGTTTCTCTGTACCGTGCATGATATAGATTTATGTTTCATTCTGAATCCTGCTCCCCGTGTTTCTCCCTTCCTCGGTATGACCATCCTTGTTAGTGTGGGATTGGTTTTCTAACCGGTAGCTGATGAAGGGGGGTCAGAAGAGATTAGCGCAGGCCAGCCCCAATCTTAGCCTTGAGGGCAGATCGAGCTTGGTGGCCAGAAAATGTATTCAACGGGGGCTGTCCCTGCATCTGTCTGACTTTGAAGTTGCTCCCTCAACTCGGCTGGTCGGACGTGACTGTGTGTTCGCTTCCCTCCCTCACTAAAGAGAGAGAGTGAGGCAGAAAAAAAGGGGGCATGGCGCGCGAGTGTGTGTGTGTGTGTGCGTGTGTGTGTGTGTGTGTGTGTGTGTGTGTGTGTGTGTGTGTGTGCGCGTGTGTGTGTGTGTGTGTGTGTGTGTTGTGTGTGTGTGTGTGTTGTGTGTGTGTGTGTGTGTGTGTGTGTGTGTGTGTGTGTGTGTGTGTGTGTGTGTGTGTGTGTGTGTGTGTGGTGTGTGTGTGTGTGTGTTGTGTGTGTGTGTGTGTGTCGTGTGTGTTGTGTGTGTGTGTGTGTGTGCATGTGTTTGTTGCATGACGTTGGTGTGGATGCTTACGCACTTTACATGTAATGTTTGTGTGCTTACGCACTTTACATGTAATGTTTGTGTGTGTGTGTGTGTGTGTGTGTCGTGTGTGTGTGTCGTGTCGGTGTCGGCGTGTGTGTGTGCGTCTGTGTGTGCGTGTGTGTTTGTGTGTGAGGGAGATGGAGAGTGGAAATGAGAAAGTGTGGGAAAGGGAGAGAGTTGATGTGAGAGAGCGAGGGAGAGAGAGAGATCTGGAAAGGGAGAGAGAGAGGGATGGGGAGGGAGGGAGAGCTGGAGAGGGAGGGAGAGAGGGAGGGAGGGAGGGAGGGAGGGAGGGAGGGAGAAAGGGAGGGCAGGGAGAGACGTTGTCTGCCAATCCATACTTGCTTTGGAGAATTCAAGGTCATCCTTTCATGTTTTGCCAACCATCGGTCAATCAGTTTCCGATCAAAGTGGTGCTTAATTCAGCAGTAATTCCCATCTCCACGTCAGCTTTTTGCCTGACTGTTTCAAAGTGCAAGGGGTGGTTCTTCTGGTCCTCCACACTAGCGGTAACAGTATACACAACACATATAACCCTGCATATTTTACAGAGCCATTTAAAGACCACGAGCAGGACGGACACTGTAGCGGAAAGAATCTAAAATTAAATGAATTATTCTTTGGATTTAGGTGGGCACAGAGGAACACACATTGAGACACAATACGTTATTTAAGCAATACAATACAAATACAATTGATTGGCCTGTTTAAGTAGAAAATATGTTTGTACCATAGGCCTATCATATAGATGTAACAGCTACTAAACCATCAAATACCCCACTTTGTATTTAAACATGACACCTATCCCATTCGTCTTTCAATATTTAACTAACAAAAGACGGATCAATCTACATCTGAATAAATTCTAAGTCAAGCTCATTACTCAAGCAATTGTATTTACCCTAAAGGGCTGTGATACATTCTCCCCAGCCCTCCACCCTCCCAGTGAAGACTGCATGGATGGGAGTGCCTGACGCAATCACCACGCTCACAAACATAACCTCATATCCGTTTCTCTCCCCAGAATGGTACCACTTTCTTCGGCGGCCGTTTGGGCGTGTATACGGTATTTAAGATTGTGTGAGGACACAATTAGACGTTTCACTGCCCAGAGGGTGTAACTGAAACACTAAACTGCGGCAGGGGAGGGAATAATAAAGTGTTTATAAATCATTATCCCTAGCCTCGGCGCGGTCCTGGTCTGGTGTAGTGTTGCCGTCGCAGGATCACCCTGTGACGCAGGTCGCCACGATATCGGTTCAGACGCAGGCTAACGCACCTAGCTCACAGGAGGCTGTAGAATTATAGCACGCGAAAAGACACAATGTCCATTATTTACATGGCAGCTATGAAGTGCACACTCAGACCCCTTGATTAAAATACCTTTTTTGTGTCTTGTTGAACTGCATATAAGGCTTTTAAGGAGCATTACTCCTGTGAACTTCAAAGCCTGCCAAAAGCACTCTCCTTCTGAGTGTGCGCCCTCTTGAAAACGTTCTTATATTTTCCAAATGGACAGGAAGAGGCCCTCTCTGGTATTGAGGTGATGCTGATGCGGCGTGGCACTTGTTTTCACTCGGGCTGTTTGTATCCAGCAAGGAAGTATATTCTAGGCTTGTTCCTGTTAATCCTACGCCCGGTCTGCATTAAGATATGATAAATGTCACGTATGGTTACAAGAAAGAAGACGCCTATGTCTCTGTCATGCAGGTCCCAAGGGTTATCCCGCTTCATGTAGCCTAATGAAAAATATAAGGAGCTCATCTCATAATGTTTAATGGAAAAACGTTGCTATTTTTCAACGATGATGGACAGTACAGCGTAATGGCCGTCCACGATGCTTGGGTTGGAGCCAGGGGCCAAAATGATTGATCACTGATAACGTGCAGCGGTGGTCCTATAGAGACCGTGTTTTGTCAGCTGAGCATCGCACCGGTCCTCAGAGTACTGGGGATCCCTTCCTGTGATGTCAGCCCTATTGCGAGCGAGACGCTGTTGACTTTACTCAATATCTCGGCCAGGTTTTTCTCTCTTTTTTTTTTTAAGGGAGAGTTACGCGAATGACACAGTTTGAGCGTTATGCGTGAAGTGTACATTCCTGTGAGTCCTGCGTGGCTGCAGACAGCTGGACGTAACTCGAACCTCTCCCCTCACTTATCAGCCGTGGCATCCCTGCCATTTCCCATAGCCATCCTCAGGCCAGAAGAATCCCGCCATTGTCTTCCTCTCTTTGCCCTCTGTATTAACCCAGCGACGCTGGCTGATGGCTGAGGAGATATTAAAGAAAATGCTAGATTTGTCTTTGTCCACAGAACCCTGTCTTGTCGTCTTGTGACATCCAAGCTGTGCACGAGTGTGTGTGTGTGTGTGTGTGTGTGTGTGTGTGTGTGTGTGTGTGTGTGTGTGTGTGTGTGTGTGTGTGTGTGTGTGTGTGTGTGTGTGTGTGTGTGTGTGTGTGTGTGTGTGTGTGTGTGTGTGTGTGTGTGTGTGTGTGTGTGTTTGTGTTTGTTGCCTTTTTTGGTTTGGTCTGCGTGCACATGCCAGTAGCAAGCCATGAGGTCATCGAGGTCCAGACATTGTAATTTTTTTAATTGAGAAAACAGATAAATTATTACAAATGTATAAAAAGTCAGGAGGACTGTATGCTTGATTCGGTTTAGACTTAGTTACTCTGTGTTCGCCGTGTGTGACGTGCAAGAGCTGAGCATCCTACCACCCACCCCCCCTCAACAAAACTGAACCCCTGCAACCGAAGCTGCGATGACCCCCCCCCCCCCACCCCTGTGTGCATACACAAACGGTGTGTGTATGCATATGTGTTTGTTTGTGTGTGTGTGTGTGTGTGTGTGTGTGTGTGTGTGTGTGTGTGTGTGTGTGTGTGTGTGTGTGTGTGTGTGTGTGTGTGTGTGTGTGTGTGTGTGTGTGTGTGTGTGTGTGTGTGTGTGTGTGTGTGTGTGTGTGTGCTTGTAAGCATGTGTGTGAATGAGTATGTGCATGGAGTTTGTGTGTGTGTGTGTGTGTGTGTGTGTGTGTGTGTGTGTGTGTGTGTGTGTGTGTGTGTGTGTGTGTGTGTGTGTGTGTGTGTGTGTGTGTGTGTGTGTGTGTGTGTGTGTGTGTGTGTGTGTGTGTGTGTGTGTGTGTGTGCATTCATGTGTGTGTATGTGTGTGTGTGTGTGTGTGCATCTAATGTGTGTGCATGTGTGCGTGTGCACACACACACACACACACATGCGTGTTTGTGTGTTTGTGTGTTTGTCGGCTGAAAGGGCCTCTCCTCTCCTTCACATGGCGGTGGAAGGCAGCTGCACCTGCCCTGTGTGTCAACAGCGAGGTCTGGGGCAGACACTTAAAGAGGAGAGGTGGCTTTCACACCACTGGTCCCACTAAAGCTGCTTAGTTTCCAAAGACAACAATGAGCGTGGCGGCGGCGTTCTGCTGTGGAATGGCGGGCGACGGCGGAGTCGTTCTATGGCTGCGGCACTGGCGCTGTGTGGCCTTCAGATTAGCCAGGCTGAGCCCTCTACATACAAGCTTATTGGACTTCCTCATGTCGCCCTGCTTCTTTTTTTTTCCTGCCCCTACAGTTTTCCAGGATGCTTTTTTGACTGTCTGTTTTACGCATCGAAACAGGATCCCCCACGGGGGCTGTAACGGGGTTACAAGCGGGTATTAAGGAGGTCAGGGAGAAACTGTCATTCTATTTCCTTTCTCTGGCCTTGGGAAAGTCCACCGACTATTTTCTGTTGTTGTTGTATGTTTTGTGTCCTTGGTCTTTTTTTTTATTGCTTTTTTATACTTTTTCTTTGGGGCTTTAATTTCTCACAGATGAGTTATTATTATGAGTGTTTTATTTTTTTTTTCGAGCCGTACGGGGAAAATCTCCGGCCTCGCCAAGCTGTCAGGACACACTGCACTGCGGTCTGGTATCCATCAGTGCTGGGTGTTTGTGTGAGAATCTAGCTTCATCGCATTTACAGTACTATACAACTTTCGGCCGGCGGTTGCCTCATAGCGTGGGTATACTATACCATCAACATCGCTGCGTGTCCACGGCGAGACGGAGGTGTTAATTATCTTGTTTCTCTCCGCCTCACTTAGCATGTCGTTGTGTTTTACAAAGAGGGCTTGCTATTTTGAGTAAACACTGTTGAGAAAACATGGCCTCATGGTGACTGGTCGTTCTGGATGCGCGTACTTCCTTGTTGCGTTACATGAGAACCTTTTGGTGTACAGCTTAGGGGATGCACTGTGTGGCAGCCAAAGTGAAAAAAGAAAAGAGTGATCCCTAGCTTTTATGAAGACGATAATTGTTTTTTCCACACCGTGCTTCTTCATAACCATCAAAATATAAATTTGATATCATTTTGAGAGTAAGTTATCTCCGTTGAAAGGGAAGATAAAAAAATATCTGCCCACACAGACGAAGAAATGGCTAACATTGATCTTTTCTTTTGATAATTGATTGTTCTGCCAA
>OLKM01001339.1:0-42500 GCA_900291075.1 Melanogrammus aeglefinus | reverse complement strand
TCAGTAAGGAGCATTGGAAACGCAAAGAAAATATTTGACTACATTTATAATTATATATATATATATATATATATATATATATATATATATATATATATATATATATATATATATATTATATATATATATTATGTCTTTGTCTGGAATCCGACACTTTTCCTCCAGCAAGTCTTCCCTCATAGATTGATGTGTTTTCCAAATGCGGTATGTTGGATATATCATTCAGCAAACACGCAGACAAACAGAAGATCTTAACATTGTCTCATCAAACTCGTGTTTACTGACACATTTCTTTGTATGCCCACGATTCAGCTCATTAGTTTTACATCAAGACAGTCGTGCTGATAACGGTACCAAAGCCCATTCACTGTTACTGCCACTGCCTGTCTGTGGTGGAGGAAATCCCTTCTTTGTCTCCTAAGGAAGTTTAGCAAACTAGGGAAACCTGAATATGTCATCAGAATTTGAACAGCTGGAACACATTTGGCAATAATTAAACACTCAGAGCCTTAAGTGTATTAGTCAACACTCTAGAATAGCTATTAACCAAAGCTCTAGAGGCCACCACAGTAAAATAGTTTCCATAGTTGTCAATCAAGTGCCAGACCTGTGGTAAAAGAGATGATCGTTGGGGGCTTTGGGGAATGTTCTTTTAAAGCACTGACTCCGCAGAGAATTGGTGGTTTTATTTGTGCTGATTTGTCATACACAACCCGATGCATCTCATTTGACTGCTTCAGACATGATCAATTCTGGACCAACACAAAAAATTGTGTGGACACAATTTCATCTCATCTGATTATCAAAAGCAGATTACAGAGAATATCACCCAAACCACTTTTGTTATAGAAGCAATGCCTTATCTCCACTGTGAATAAACGATTGATAAACAATGAAAGGAATGGAAATAACTGACTCACTGTGCATCTCAGGGAGGACGATGGAAAAAGGCATAGGATTTATTTGGGGCCATAAGCAGTAGGGGTTTTGGATACTGGTATTCTACTCTTAAAATAAAGCTTAAATACTTAAATAGGGTAGTGTTACATTTTTAAAGCCCTTGCTTCTAAATGAGAGTGCTATTGCAGCAGCTAACAAATGCAGCATATACAGCCACATAATGCTGCCTAATTAGTGCAGGCTGGGGGCTATGAATGTTTACACTATCATGTCATCAACAGTCTTACGATATGGAACAATTTGGAAGCAAAACAGGCTAATACAGTCGTGAACTTGCTAGAGAGCACAGTGAAGGTGTGAGGATCCTATTCTCCATCTCCACCAAGGAGTAAAATCTGCAAAGCTACAACAAGGCATGTTTGAGGAACAGTTCCCCGTGATTCTGAGGGGTCAACCGGCTTTTAGCTTTCACCTAAACGTAATCACGGTGGGGAGAATGAGCCATGAAACGGCGATGGTTCCAGACACAATAGAACCCTTTTTCCTGAGTTAGGTAGGCATTGTGCAGAGTTGCTGACTTTAATGCCAACTTGTTAGCTGCACATAGTGTCTATAATCAAATGAAGAACATCGATAGAGGAAATGGACAAATATGCCTCAGTGTGGGAGAACAATAGGTCTTTGTTCGATAAGAGATTCCCCAGAAAGGGTCTACAATGACCTGAGGTATAGAGAGCACCTTCAGCCATTCTGAGAGGCCAGCTTGTACTCAGCTTTTATTGGTTGTGCTTTTATTGGATAATTCAGACATTAACTGGACCTATTTGGGATAATTGTGAAAATGATTGTGAGCATATGTGGCTTCGCCATGGCAACCATGGGAAAGGTGCCACGGACGTTAGCATATTAAAGTTAAAATGCAGCTTCGGTAATTGCTCTAATAAAATGAATTCTTTTTTGTTGCACAATGGAACCAACAGTGATAACTCATGTGAGGAGAAAGATGGAACACAACTAGATTGTGTTAAGTCCACCGGCTCAAGTTACCGAGTTAGGCTATATTTTAACCGAGCCACACACTGGGTCCACCCATATCATCCTCAGCGATGACTTGAGTTTTGGTCTTGGGGCACCAATCCTGTAACCAGAACCTGAACTTTAGGCTCTGCTTGGGAATTCCCATTTTCATATCAGGGTAAAATGTTACCCAGAAAACAAAAAGAATTTCTCTGATTCATTTTATTTGATTCACCCCAATATCCGAGAGTAAATATGGTGCATCAATGGCGATAGTACACGGTAGCATGCAAACCAGCGTGTATGGGAATTCCAGTGGAAAACTATTGTCTGTTGACTGTTGGAGCCTTTGTGGATCGAGGCTTCAAGCCAACAAAGTGTGGGCCTGCCTGTGTCTAAAAGACTTCATGGTGATAAATGGCCTCTCTCCATGCAGACAAACTCTAAGCACAAGGCCTGGGGTGCGGAGGCCCAGATCTGCTACCTCTGCTGCTGGCTGAATCTGATTACAGGCAGGCCCCGAGGACAGTCAGGTCATTGAGAGCAGAGAGATGAGCAAACAATAAGATATTATCTGAAGGAATCTTCAGCTTTCCAAAGGAAAATGGTCCCTCTCAGTGTCACATTGACGATAGGATCCTCAACCTGACATTGAATCAGCCATTTAAGAAGAATGAACACTGCTACCCATTCATAGATACTCACTAAAATAATGAGAGCTCTTTTTTCAGCCTTGTTTAAGACATATAAAGGAAAGCTCATGAGGCCTTGCGAGACAAGGCTGTGGAGAAATTGGAGCATGCAGCTGACTCAGATGAATATGCCTTTACAATGATCTGGTGTTGAATGGACATTTCAATAGTATTTCTTCTTTGTTATCTACAGTCCCACAAAAGAGCGTGCATGTGTCAGAGTTCTGTTTCCCTGTTTCAATATTGTGCACATGTAAACAAAACGATGTCTTACACATGTGGAAACCATATATGTAACTGATCTAATTTCAGATTAGAGTATGAAAGAATATCCATTCTGATGTTTTTGTTCTAACTTTTCTACATTAGAAATGCAGCATTACTCTTATTTTATGTCAGCCTTAGTACCTGTCTGTGCTCCCGTTCTTTTCACACAGTGACACCTTGTGGTCAAATAACGCAATCTCTTATGGGAATTATTAAAGTGCACACGTTTTTATTTCTTTCATTTTTTATTAGGCCTACATTAAGTTTAATAAAGATTTATTTGAAATTATGGTCCTAAATGTTTTTGTTTGGCAATATGGATTATAATTTTAGCGCATTTGATGTCAACCGTCTTGTGAAGTTGCAAATAAAACTTTATGAACAGAGAATAACCTGTGTTGCTGACCTATTTAGTGGAACAAAAAATATATATTTCATATTTATATATTAAATTCTATTTTAATTTAATCCGGAAATTATGTTAGCGACATTTGAAACTGAAACAATGAATTGGCTTGACTGATAAAGCTATTTTTTACAGTCGTGGCCAAACGACATTTTACTGAATCTGACGAATGATGTGCTATGTATAATGTACATATATCCTACATATTAAGGAAAAAAAGTACTCATTGTGTGTAATTTGTGAACAAAAAGGAGTGGTAGAATATGTCATCGTATAAAGTGACATACTGGTAAATAACTGTTGCTTGACAACCAACATCTATTTTGAACTACAACCATGGCGACCTCCGCGAACTCTCGCGACACTTCACATCTTGTCTGTCACAGGCCGCAATGAGTGGAGATGATAGGAGAGAAGGGGTGAAATATCTAGGTTGCTCAACAATATCTCAGAATTGACAGCGCTTTTACCCAATATTTTGCCCGTTAAAAACACAATCCACGAACATGTGCTGAACGTGTCTCGCCGGTTCAAACAGGTGTCTTTCGGAAAAGCAGCACCAGAAACTAAAGTTAAATCGTATGTGTAAAGTGCTAGCGGTTAGCTGTCAAGCTACATAGCATAGCCATCCAGGCAATGGCGTTGAAAAGAATTCAAAAGGTGAGTGTTTTTTCTCCTATCATTCCCCCGGTCCCTCCAGCCAGGGTGTTCCTCCGAGTCCCCATGTTGAATGCGGCATGCCGGGTTTGTTTGTCGGCCTGACATCGGTGCAGTGGGCTCCTTTTGTGTGGTCAAATTAAGATAATTCACAGACAAAAGAGCAGCTTACCGCGGACGGTATCGCTCCGTTTGCGCATTGCTCGTAATGGTGCATCATTGGGTTTAGTGGGACGTTTTATTATCTACTCTCATTGCATTGGGATCCACTGTCAACAGCATAATCGATCCCAGTGCGGTAACCAAGCACTGCAAAACTTGAAGGTTTATTTTTTGTTTTTTGTTTGATGGTATCCATGGTTGTAAAATCAGTCACACTGATATAACTTTATTCTCGATGAGGTCTGGAATAAAGAGAATGTATGGTGGTTAGATGGTAGCTATGGGTTGAATGTCAGCTGTGTTGTAAGTTGCCAGTTCAAACTCCAATGTCATTGTCGCCATATATGGGAGTGCAAATGGGGCACTGGAGCAGGCCACGGGGTGTATTTATAAAACAGAATAGGCAGCTTCGTGTTCAGAGCTGCTAAATATTGGTACAGCTTGTTATGGACGTTATGATAAATACATGAATTGTGATACTTCCTTCCAATCATATATTTTTTTCGAGGCCTGCCAACAAAATCACTTTGGAACAAACAATAGTGTCACGATCATGAATACAATCGGTGAAGTTGAATACATATTTTAGTATTTCTAGAATTCCCCTCTAATATTAACATAACCTGTATTGAAAAACGTGCCTGTGTGCTGTGTTTGTGATTGGTGACATTATGTTACCTATGATGGGGGATGCTTCTCTCTTCCTCACCTCCTTGAGCTTTAGGCCCAATCCCATTTCTACCCCTTACCCCCTCCCTTCACCCCTCCCCCCCCCCCTTCCCCTTACCCATTCAAAACAAGGGGGATCCCATTTCTTCCCCTTACCCCTTCAAAACAAGGGGGAGGGGTAAAAATGGGGTAGAAATGGTATTGGGCCTTAGTGACTAGTCATGATTGTTGAACCTTGCTCAACCTGACCTGACTTTGTTTTTCTCCTCAGGAGCTCACAGACCTGCAGAGGGACCCTCCAGCCCAGTGCTCTGCCGGCCCGCTAGGAGATGACTGTTAGTTTGAACCTTTTACTCTACGGGAGTTTCCATTGTGTATACTGACCTTTATTAGCCTTTAGTATATGAGCCTTTATTTTGAAGATGACATTTAAGGGTGGCTTATGAACGATTTGTGCTCGTCAAAACGGGGAATATTCTAATATTTGCTCTGGTGAGAAGGTCAGAAAGGTTTAACCTTCGAACATATGCGGTGATCTCTAGTTTGTCGTTACATTGCTTACATTGCATTGCTTATGTGGCAATATGCAACACCAAGGCTAACCCCAAACATCCAGAGGTGCAATCCTCTAAATTTACAAAATAACCACAAAATAAATCCATCCTATTTTAGCAGTATGTGTGATACTATACTTTAGCTTAGTTGGATCGTCTTTAAACATTTAAGATGGAAAAGGGACTGCTGCTCGTCCACTTTTAAAATCGAACAGTTGCTACTTTAAAAAGAAAATTGCTGAGTCAAATGAGTCAGTTGTGTTAACAAATATTTAATTCCTTTCCTTTCCAGTGTTCCATTGGCAAGCAACTATAATGGGTCCAGTAAGTGATTGTTTTATGTATTTTGTATACTCTTATCATTGAATATATATATATATATATATATATATATATATACCAAAATCATTCCATTAACTCTGACCTCTGCCTTCTCTTGTACATAGAATGACAGCCCTTATCAGGGGGGGGTTTTCTTCCTCACCATCCACTTCCCTACAGACTACCCCTTCAAACCACCCAAAGTAAGTCAGACCTAGGCCCAATCCCATTTCTACCACTTACCCCTTCCCCTTCCCCCTTCAAAACAAGGGCGAGGGGTAAGGTGTAGAAATGGGATTGGGCCCTAATGTCTATTGTTTGTCGTCATGCAACTTTTTTAAAATGATGGGAAGTGATAAATCGTTTAACTTGTTTAAATGTCTTCTCTCTGCCGGGCTTTTGTCACAGGTTGCGTTCACAACAAAAATATACCATCCGAATATTAACAGCAACGGAAGTATTTGTCTGGACATACTGCGGTCGCAATGGTCACCCGCCCTCACCGTGTCAAAAGGTATGCCACCGTGTGCATTGATTACGTTTGTATCTTTAAATGCTCTTCCATGTATTCTATAGAAAAAACTGTCCCCCTAATTGAGCGCTGAATATTTAGGGACACATTGTGTACCTATATATGTATATATTGTCATACAGTCAATGGTATAATAACTGCTCAGGTAATTGTTTCTTATCAATGTGTAAATAAGAAATGTGTTTGCTTTAGATAATAATAATGATAATAAATTAAATTAATATAGTGCTAAATATGGTACTCTAAGACGCTTTACATATTGCCCTATCTAAACTATGTAACAGACATTGTATTAAAGCTAGGGTATGCGATTTTGGGGAAAACAGCCGTTGAGATTCTGTCGCGTTCTCTCTGGTCCCTCCCTCCCACGCGCTACCTGCTGTAGCTCCTCCCTCCGCACGTCAGTGATGCGCGTTCATGTGAATTCAGTTACATTGATAGGAAGACGAAACACCATGTCCGATTCCGAGGTAATTAAACATTAGTGCTGATAACTGCATAAGTACATATATAGCATCAACATCTTACTCACAGACATACCATGTATGTTATCTTAAAATCATTGTAATTGCGCTGGTAGAAAGGTAGCTGTATCAGCCAATCAAGTTAGCAAACTAAGTGCAACTGTAATTTGTTAGCATAAGCTGCTAGGCTCGTGAACGCTCACGCAGGGACGCACGAACGTCGGTGCCAAGTTGACGGACAGTCCCACAGCCAATAAGAACGGAGAATCGGAGCCTCGCTCTGATTGGTCAAAGTGTACATGAGCGGTGGCAATTTTTTGGGGGGGCACACAGAGGCAGGGGAGAGCAAAGTGATGTGCAGATATTCTCAGAGCACTTCGCCTACATATAGCTGACTGGCTATTATGACATTTTTGCTAAATATTTCAGTAAAAAAATCGCCTACCCTAGCTTTAAGACAGACTAGGATTAAAAGAAAAACAGATCCATCCGTATGTGTTTTCTGTTCACCTCAGTGCGAGTGTGGTAATTCTGTTCCATCTCATTACTTCCTGTATCTTTCGTAGTTCTTTTGTCTATTTGCTCTCTGCTGTGTGACCCGAACCCGGACGACCCGCTAGTCCCTGAGATCGCCCATACCTACAAATCTGACCGGGAAAAGTAAGTGTTGCACGGTCCCTTACTTCTGATCACTATAATGAACTCATTGACTACAAATCGAACTCCACCACTAGAGGGAAGAAGCTGATTAGTTGTTGTTTTTTTGTTTTTCTTACAGGTACAACAGACTAGCAAGAGAATGGACACAGAAATATGCAATGTGAAAAATGCCACCAAAAAATCAAATACAAAAAAAAAAAAAGAAGTTTAGGAAAACATATTTGATATTTTAACACAAGGCAAGCAAATTAAGCAAGACATATCTTGGGCAACACACCACCGGTGGAAAAAGGAAGCAATACGAGGTACACTGGCACCTGGCTTCCATGTGCTGCTGCCATGCTCTATGTGCCATTCTTTGTGACTAGTGTGGACAAGCCCACCAGGACCCAATGGACTCCTGAAGGCAGTCCCACCACGGAATACTGGAATTCTCCTCCGCACGGCGACATGTGCAGACTTTTACTACTGCTATCGTGATTTATTATATTTGTTGTTAAGGCATCACTCTCATCAAGGGCAATGCTATGGTCACTCTTGCTAGAAGTTATTTCGGTTTTTGTTATTCTTTGGCAAACTACTTTGGTCGACTCAGAAGATCGTCAAGTTTTCCCTTATTTCAGAGGTACTGTTTTGTCTCACTTGATGTCTTGTTATTGTATTTACATGTATTCAGTGGCCTTTACTGTTTTATTTTATTATAGTAGATGTGCAATTGCAGTCGGAATGTTAACGTTGAACACAAAATTGTGCATGTTTAATAATAGCAGTTGATTTTTAGCTTTGAAAGCAACTGCTCAATGAACACTATCTCTACCTTAGGGCAAATGTGAACAAACTTGAGACGGATTAGATTCATCCCAGACTGCATAAATGGGAGCAACAGTATTGAAATTAGGCCCAATCCCATTTCTACCCCTTGCCCCTTCCCCCTTCCCCTTACCCCTTCAAAACAAGGGAGAGGGGTAAGGGGTAGAAATGGGATTGGGCCTTAGAATGGACAGCTGCTAGGTGCCCCATGTTTCAGCATTGGTGCTTATTAGGTAAAGGCAACTCAAAATCATCTTCCATTCTTCTCGTCCGCGTCACCCGTCGCATTCGGTATCCATTGACGTCATCCACTCATGACGGAAATCATCGCAAAGGAATTAATGCTATTATTTTTGACGCAGTACTGTTTGACTGTGCCACTTGCTCAGGTATCCAGCCAAATCATCAGCCTTTAAAGGAGCACTGCAGTGACCCCATGGTGAGTGGAAGTTAATGGTTCCCATACCACCCAACATGTAGAAGAAAAAATACAACCAACCATGCAAGTGATAACCTAAAATCACTTGGCGTTGTATTTGATTAAGTAGCACGTGTCATGCTTAAGTAAGGAATGGCTCAGTTTGAATTCAGCACTCCTAAGGAACTTGTTGGTGGCGGGCGCAGCAATCCTTTGTTTCATATCAGTATGCTGCCTGTCCCTTTTCCTCAGGGAGCATTTCTTTCCCTCACCAAGCCCCTGTCGGGTCACCGCAACAGTTTGCTTTATTATTTTCATTTTTATTACTTTTGAACTCTTGGATGTGAATGTGAATGTTTTTTCCAACGGCCATCAAGCAGGCCATTGTAGATGTGTTAATGCTACTGTGTTCTTAATGACAACAGTCTTTCATTACTGGGATTATTTTAAAGATGGAAGCAAAGCCGAAGAACTTCAGAATATTTAAGTTAAAAAAAAAAAAAGATTTGTAGATGGCCCTTACTTTTCAAAGAAGATACTTTAATTATGACCAGTTCCTGTTTATATCTAAGGTCGGGGAACTTCACTTGGTGATTTTTGAGGAGTACAGAGCTGCTCTGTTTATATATAGCCATGGTTTACAAAAATTGTGTTTTGTTTGCAATAATGTGACTTGGTAAAATAGTTTGATTGGGTGTCATCAAGAGGTTACTAGTTGTAAAATTGTCTAGTATGTAATTAGATTATGTCAATATAAAGGGAAAGTACAGTTTTATTTTAAAACCAGATTACCATTGGTACTATGTTTTATTCCTAAGGATTTAACAAGATAAATGTGCATTGTGAAGCAGGATGAAAAAAAATAGAGAACGTAGGCCATGTTTTTGGCATAAATTATAGTTTTTTTTAATTGTTAGATTGGACGCTCAAGGCTAAACTGAATGTCCAGAAAATATAGGTTATAGATTAAAGACAAGCTCTCCAAATGCAGTGGAGATCCATATGCTGCCAGACCCATTCTATAAAAATGATTTGAGTGTTGAAGTATTACAGTAGTACACATTTTGTATGGTTATTTTTTTTTTTTTTGGGGGGGGGGGGGGGTTGTTTTTATTTATTTATTTATTATGTCCTGTTTTTTTCTTGGTGAGTGCAGCCTTTTTCCATTGCGACAGCCAGCCCGATGATGCCAACTCCATGCAGTGTATTTGTTCAATGTGTTCAACTAGACAGCCTGTGCTTAGGCCTAAAACCCCCCCACAGCCATGTGCCGGATATCAGGGATTTCATCACAGTTAATCTGCCTAACATTTCTGATTGAGACATTAGCCTTAACCCCCATTTTATACACAGATAACGTCACTTTAAGTTTACTAGTATGGCTGCTTCCCCTAAAAGGCTTGATCATTTCACAGTTATCTTGTAAATTGCCAAGACAACGCTAAAGATAAATAATTTTGACTTTGTTTGAAATTCAGGACCAGCTTCCTAACACCATTGACGCTTCTTAAAATATGGAATTTGTGCTTGACCTGTCAATGGGGACATCCCTCTCTTTGCATATAAGATATTTAAATAACCATTCATAAATAAAGCTTGTTTTGTTTTAACTGAGTCCTTAACCATTTTATTGACTCCATTGTACCTAACACACACCCTTGCAGCAAGAAAAATAAAAAAATTCAAAATCTTGAATATGATCTTTACTTTGATGACTCCTTCAAACCATGATGAATGTATTCAGACTGGGAAGTGTGACTCCTTAGCAGAACCTTTGAGATGTCAATGTGTCTGTGTGGGTCTATGACAGCAGGTAAGGCGAACCGACTGTTCCCAGTCAAATGGCTTCAGTATATGAATTATTAAAAACGAAATGCACAACAAATGCAAGCACCTCCTTTGGTGGAGGACCAGTCGTGCCCGGACGTCCTGTGGTGATATCGCCCTATCTGCTGCTGCTGGCTACACACGACCCAGCTTCCTGTATCCTCATCACCTCGGCCACTCCTCCCTGTAGCTAGCTGGCTAGCTATACCCAAGCGAGCAACACAATGGCTGTCAACCTCAGCAAAAACGGCCCAGCCTTGACGGCTGCCTATAAAGAAGTGGTGGATGAGAAGTCCAGCACCAACTGGTAAGATGGGGTTTATTGTTTCGCGCTTTGTTGGCTTTTAGATAAGGGAGATGGTTAGCGGTCGTCGGGCTAGCGAAACGAGTAACTTCTCGACCTGCTCGTACTCCTCATTTCCGACTCTGGCTTGGTTTTAATTTATGCTCCAACACCGTATCCACTATTAATTGGATATGTGAACGATGATCAATCGGTGTTTAATTTTGATTATAGTATCAAATGATAAAGTGGGATTACTTGGATCAGCAGCAGCAGCGACGTGGCTGATGTCGGCTAGCTTACTGATTCATTCACGGAAGTCGGGGATCAGTCCCAAGTGTCGTTAATTATAGATCAACAGTTAACCTAACATGTGTTGCTCTTTGGGGGTTTGAAGACATCTCGGATCAAGCGTCCATCGGTAAAGCTGTGTGAGTTACCAGAACTGCGCAGTGTTTAATTACAGTGGCTCCAGAGTGAGTAACAATATGAACTCTCCACCCCCCCCTACAGAGCAGCTCCTCTCCCCTGAGGTCGACTTGAAGCCTGTGTGTCGGTATTTAGAAACGACCTGGTTTAATTAATCATGGATAACAACTGCCTTGGGGTTTGTTTCTCAAGATTTACAGAACTTGCCATGATGGCAGTGCCTGAATGAACACATGGCTTGTTCGAGCTGTCCATAAACGTAACTTACAGCTGGAGTGCTATGCCTTTGTAGGTGGCAGGTAGTTAAGTTTTGATTTGTGACTTATCTGCTTATCTGAGATCCTAGATACAAGAAAACAAAGGTTTTTACTGTAACCTCTTTTGAAACGGGTTTCTCATGATGAGTGTACATCCACATACAACTATATTAATGCGCTTGTGCATTGAATGGAAATGAAATCTGAATATAACTCTACAACCTCATTCATAGTTCTCCTAGATCTGGTGTGAAGGCATGACAGTTACAGGAAATTCAATACTGTTTCTGTAGAAAGGTGGTTTCAGGTAGTGACATTTTAACAATCTATCCAAGCCTTTACAGGATGTGCAACTTGCAACATAAGGCATAATATAACTTGAAACTGCATGTTTTGCAGGAATTGAGTCGCATTGTGAAACATTCAAGTAGGCTACAGTTTCAAATGACCTGCATATTATTCAATGCTAGTGATAGTGAGATTGTTATCAATAAAATCACATCCCAACCCATACCTGATTTAAAAAAAAAGGTGGCCAGCCCGTACCTCTCTTTGTTAACAAGAATCTTACCATTGACCCTCCCTAAAGCCACTCAGCCAGCCAAGATACGTGAGTTGGATCATAATTTTGCATAGCCAGTGCAAAATTGTGCACAGCCAGTGGAAAAAAAATTTGAACAGCTAGTGCAACATTTTGCAAAAAGAGTGTGAAAAACGCTGTGGTAGAGATTTTTGAATTCTGAAAGTCTGCCACTGGGAGTGCCTCAATTTGAAACCTTTGGGTCTTTAAAAAATTTGGCTGGTTTGTTAGGGCCCCAGCTTAATTGTTGTCTCTGTCAGTGTCTAGGTATATATCAGCCATGATTTGTATTCATCCACTCTTGAACTGTGCAAGAGTGGTTGAGTTAATTACGATATTGGGTAGTAGGGGATTAAATGTCACCCATTATATTCCACACTAGTGTAGAGCAGGTGCCTTTACTGCACCTTGGTTTGTGCAATCCAGGTAAACCAATACAAACTGCCCTGGCTAGGTAGGTTCCTCCAATAGTAACCGCAGACGAACAAATCCAAAGGTTTAGATTTTGTGTTCCTCCCCACTGTGAATGCTCAAGTGCTTAGAGACTGAGGAAAGAAGTTAAGAGTTCTGTGTGATTGATAGTGGCTGCTTTATAGGCAGGGGGATATTCTGAATGCAGAGCAACATTTCAATAAGTTGCGAGGGCAATTGCTGGAGGGTGTATTTTTTTTCGGCCCTGATTTTAACGTAGCAGCAGATTTGTGTGTTTGCATGCCACTGTGTGCATGCTCACGGACTGAGACTGAGAGGCGAGCAGTTTATATTCTTGAATGATGAATGTCCTGGTTCTTGTGGGGAATGTTGGATATAACTGGATTGTTTATTGCTTCGACCCACTTGTTGCAATGGGACCGGCTGAGGGAAAGGGACATTTTGTTTGGTCCTCCTTCTAATGTACATTCGTCCAACCAGAAACTGAGCACTTCATTTTGATTCAGAAGTTAATGCTAAGGCTGTGTTCTAATCAGTTGATCAACACCTCCTCCTACACTTGCCCTCGCAACCTATTGAAGTGTTGCTCTGCACTCAGAATTCAGACTCGTCACACTGCCCTAAAACGCAGCCATTATCCTCGCTCAGAACTCTAACTGCACGCCTTACTGTCTTAAATCTGTGACCATGTCCTGTTGCATGGAAACTTGTTTAATTGCTGGTTTGTGGTCAATATTAGAGACAGCCACCTAGTCAGGGCATTTCTGATGCGCTTCCTGGGTTGGACCAATCAAAGCTTTATATGGGAGCTGCTAACCTAGTTTAAAAATCATGGCTGGTTAACATCTCGACATAGACAATTTCAACGATTGACCCGGGGTCTTAATAAACTGGCCAAATCGTTGAAGGCGAGAATATCCATTAACCTAATTTAGTAATTAAAGGACTTCAAATATTATACTTAGGATGTTGTTCTTATATAATCACAAATAGTCATCACTAGGTCTGTTTGTTATTATCTTAACCTGAACTAGTCCATTCTCCTAAACTCTTCTGTAGAGTACAATTGCGTCTTGCTATACATTAAAACCATTCATCACCACTTCGTTCTAAATCTGTTTTCATTTTCAGGGCCTTGTTCACCTATGAGGGAAACAGTAATGATATCCGCTTGGCAGAAAAGGGTGGTGAGTATCGGTCAAGTCTTGCATTGGCTGTTTTCACTTTTATATTGGCAGCTGGTGCTGATGAATGCAACGTGCAGCAATGTAGAGTCACTTTGACCTTCCTATAGGGGTGGGAGATTTCCCGATTTGACTGTGTATCACAGTAGTATTATGACCGTGTCCAATATCAATACAGTCTCAAAAAAGGTAGACCTACAGCCTACGGGTAGACCGTAAACATTGGGTCTGGAACCCAGAACCTGGTGATCTAACAGCAGCTTAACCACTAGACTATCCCATCCCCTGTTACACATCTTCCCAAAGTCAGATATTCTCTTCATTTATCTGTTGCCTCTTGGATCTTTCTTCTCAGATGGAGGACTGGAGGAGTTGGTGGAGGAACTCAACAGTGGAAAGATGATGTACGCCTTCTGCCGAGTCGAAGATCCAAATTCCGGCCTGCCAAAATACGTCCTCATCAACTGGGTGAGTGACCCAATGTCCCATCGTACACGCACCCCTTCACTCTGTTAAGCCGCAGTCTTCAGCTCCGCGTGTGTTGATGACTAACGCTGGTTCTGATCTCGCAGACAGGAGAAGGCGTGAAGGACGCGAGGAAAGGAGCATGTGCCAACCACGTCAGCTCAATGTCCAACTTCCTCAAGGTGACGCTCTTATGTTCCTAACGGTCCAGAATGCCACCCCTACAGCTCTAGGAATAGAACAATAATGCAACATAATCCTTGCGCGTCAGTTTTTTTTTTTTATCCTCGTGGTAATCACACTTTACGATAAAGTCTGTATTTTTAAAGCGCAAAGTGATGTGCTGTTCCCAGGGAGCCCATGTCACCATCAACGCGCGGGCAGAAGAGGATGTGGAGCCGGAGGTCATTATAGAGAAGGTGGCCAAGGCCTCAGGAGCCAACTACAGCTTCCACAAGGAGTCCAAGCGCTTCCAAGACTCCGGCCCTCAGGGTCCCGTGGTACGTCTTCATCCCACAGAATGTGATGCCTCGGTGTTTGAATCAAATGTCACCCAAAGGAGTGCTGTGTCAGATTGTCCCGGGGTTGTGCCTTAAGCCGTTTGTTTACAATATGGTTCAACGACGTTTGCACTGCAAATAAGTTTAGTAATTACCTGCGTGGGCTGGGAGCCTATTTCAAACCTGTCGTATTCCTGTAGTAGATTTATCTAACCTGTAGTATAGTAAGAGTGAAATAGCCAAAGAAAAATCATTGTGTGTATTCGATATACATCAATTAAGATCTCTGGTGTTGCTTTAACACTGTTTCCAGACAGTAGGGTTAGTCATAGTTAGATTGATGGGTGTGGTGGCCCAACGCCAGCAAAGACAACACTGAGGTTCCATACATGCCATGCATATGAAATGCATGTCTTCTGAAAAAGTGGAACCATTCATCGTCATAGACAAGACGCCGTTTATCATGGCCGCCCGCTCGGCTCCGCGCTAAGACGGGGGGGTGAATCGCAGTATGGGTGCCTGTCGGAGTCGATAATCCCCGTATGGTTTCACAGCCCTGGGCATGTTGTTCAGAGTGACATAGGACTCTCCTCATTCCTTCGGGCGTGGAATGAGATTCATTAGTGCAGTCGACCTGCCCTGACCTGCCCGCGGCGTAGCCCATCTGTGGATTCAGCAGTCCTGCATGCATCTGTAAAATGGCTCCTTGGAAAAGGCCAGCGGGGACGGGGAGGACACGCCTTGTTGTAATCAATTGATTTACATTTTACCATCAGGGTATTTAGCAGACGCTTTTATCCAAAGCGACTTACAATAAGTACGTTTGAGGAAAGAGGAACAACATATCGCTGTCGGTACAGTAAGGATGTCAATGGAACAAAGTGCCAAGCACTATCAGTCATTAGGTTAACACATTCCCCGTATACAACAAAGATAACTAGCAGGGTTTAGCGGGGAGGCTGTGTAAAGTCCAGCTGAATTCTGAACAAGTTAGTCTTGTGGAAGCTGGTGAGCGTCTCTACGCTCCTGATGCCGGCAGGGAGCTTGTTCCGCCATCGCGGTGCCAAAACAAAGAAAACATACCAAGTGTTTGGAATGTGCGGTGCCACCAGTGTCTATATTTAGATTTCTTCCTCTTCCTCTTTCTCCTACATTCCAGGGCTCCGTGTACCAGAAGACCAACGCCATGTCCGAGATCAAAAAGATAAACAAGGACAACTTCTGGGCCCAGGCGGAGGTACAGTTCTGTCTTGTACCTCCTCAAGTGCACCATCCCCCCTTCACACAACCCCAATGCGATAACCCTGCAGGCGGGACCCCTGTAGTGACGTCTGTTGGCGCCCGGTCGCGTGGCGGCGGTCTGTGTTTTTTTTTTTTTTGTAGAAAGACGAGGAGAAGCGGCGCGCCGAGGAGAAGGTGAAGGCGGCTGACGAGCGGCAGCAGCTGGACCGGGAGCGGAAGGACAGGGACGCAGGAGTCCAACCTGAGGGACCAGAGGGACAGGGAGAGGAGCTCCCAGATCGACCAGCAGAAGTAGGTCTCCAGCGGCCCCCCCGAGTGACTCCGTCCACCACCATGTGCTCGCGTCTTTTAGAGTTTCTAATTTGAATTTCTCATTGTGTTGCTCCACAGGAAGTATCAGCAGCAGCAGGAAGTTGAGTGCCGAGAACGTGAGAAGCCACAAGTGGTGGGTACTCTCGCCGATAGACATTAGACATTATAACCCGCAAATGAAAACAGAATGCGGCCATGAAGGGACATGAATCCATGGGGAATTGACTGATCGTAAAGCCAGTGGAAATATCCCCCCGCTAACATAGAGGCTAGCTTAGCATGTAGCTGATGTGTGTGGTGCCACTGTTGACCTTGTCAGGAGGAGGAGGAGAAGGCAGCAGCAAAGACAGTGAAACGAGGGCTGTCTGTGGAGAAGGCCAACGTGAGTTCCTCCCTAAAACGACGCCTTACCGTCGCTCTCCGGTCTCCGCACCTTCCATTTCCTGCCCTGCTCCAGACAGGAACTGTCTATTTAGCAACGGTGTCCTGTTTAACCCCAACTTTGACCACTGTTTAATCCATGTCTGTCTGTGACTTTTAACACCACTAACCTTATCAACGCCCTGAGCAGTCGATTCCTTCTCTGGGTTTCTTGCGGGACGGTCGTGGGTCTTGCGGGACGGTCTGGTGAAGCGTTTCCAGACTCCGACTTGTGTGCTGCTTTTCATTTGATTTGTATTTGTTCATTATTCTTCAGGAGGCCGCCTCGCTCATCTCCCAGAGGTCCCAGAACCCCAGGGAGATGTTCAAGCAGAGGGAGATGGGCAGGGCCCCAGTGGAGACGGAGGCCCCTACCGCGGGCCCCACCGCCGCCATGGCCCCGGCCAGCCCAGGTAGCACCTCGCAGTCGCTCGGGCCCCGCAGTAGAACTGGACCTTGTTAGAACTCTACCTCGTTAGAACTGGACCTCGTTAGAACTGGACCTCGTTAGAACTGGACCTTGTTAGAACTCTACCTCGTTAGAACTGGACCTCGTTAGAACTCTACCTCGTTAGAACTGGACCTCGTTAGAACTGGACCTCGTTAGAACTGGACCTCGTTAGAACTGGACCTCGTTAGAACTCTACCTCGTTAGAACTGGACCTTGTTAGAACTCTACCTCGTTAGAACTGGACCTCGTTAGAACTGGACCTCGTTAGAACTGGACCTCGTTAGAACGCGACCTTGTTAGAACTGGACCTCGTTAGAACTCAACCTTGTTAGAACTGGAACTCGTTAGAACTCTACCTCGTTAGAACTGGACCTCGTTAGAACCCTAATGTGTTGGAACTAAAACTTCCTTTTTAGACTCTTCCGCTCTATCTTGCGGACTCGACTTCATGAGAATTGTACGTTTTCTGAACTGAACCCCATTAGCCATCTACATTGTTGGAACTCTACCCTTTTTTGATGAACCCACCTAAATTGACGGCCCAGTTCTATAGTTGTTTCAGTAGTCCGGTTTGATATTCTAGTCTCTATTATTGTCTGATTACTACATCGTTCATGTCGCTACTGGTCTTCAAGCCTGCTCCCTCTGTGCGGTGTGTCTCTCTCTTGTATCTCCTCCTTGGTTCCGTCTCACCTCCTGGGGTCTCTCTGTCTTCCAGGGCGCCTACAAAGCCCCTTCCTCTCTAAGCCGTCTTACGAGCCGGAGCGGACCAGCCCCGTCCCGCGGACCAGCCCCGTCCCGCGGCAGGCGTCTCCCGCCCCCCCGAGCCCAGCGGCCCCCGTCCTTCCCTCCGGTTAGCCTCCCGGGTTCATAACCCAAAGATCGTCCACCTCACAATGAAACCAGTCCATGTCATCGCATTTGCTTCCCTTCTCCTTTTTTTTTAATATGCTTTCATCTTCCTTCCGGTATTTCGTGAAACTTTCGGTTTTCATCCATGGCTCGCACGATGGCATAAGGTCTGGTTGGCGCCTGAGTGTCCCAAGTCATCCATATGCATGTTGTGTCTCATCTTGTGTGTGTGTGCTGTTCTGTGTGTGTGTGTGTGTTTTGTGTGGTGTGATAAGAACCGGATGTGGATGAGAGCCAGTCCAGATTTGAGTATGACGAGCCGGAGACCATCCCACAAGAACCCTGGAAAGGTGGGGCCCGTTTGCCGCAGGGCAAAAGCCCTGGCGTTGAACCCTCACACACAACACTCACCAGAGCGACGGCTTGCCTCATCACTCCATTGTTTCGGTTTTGTTATTTATTCATTTGACATCCCTGGACCAGCGCGTTGTATGTATGGAGTGCTCCTTCTGCCCCCTGCTGGCGGGGTTGGTGAACTGCTGCCATGCATACTCCCACTGACCACGTTCTGTCTCCGTTGACCAGAGGAGGAACCAGCTGCCGAGCCCTACCACGCCCAGGAGCCCGAGCAGAGCCCTCTCTACGAGGTGCCGCCTCAGGTGATGACCAGGGGTGTACCCCTTTAGCTCACAGCAAGAGATTCTGATGAATGAACGAACATGAACAGTACAATTTTTAATAAAAAAAAAAAATGGTGTGTGTGTGTGTGTGTGTGTGTGTGTGTGTGTGTGTGTGTGTGTGTGTGTGTGTGTGTGTGTGTGTGTGTGTGTGTGTGTGTGTGTGTGTGTGTGTGTGTGTGTGCCAGGTGGCAGGTGGAGGAGGACATCAGCAGCTACGATGTGAGCCCCGGGCAGACCCCCGAGGAGAGCCCTGACCGGGGGCTCAGTGCCAGGGCGCTCTACGACTACCAGGCTGGTGGGTGGATCGGGGTCATTGTGCAGTTCACTCCGTTTTGGATTTCAGTGTTATCCGCTTGTTTATCGTTTCATTCAAGAACAACGAAATGTGCCGATGAAGTTAGCCAAGTGGATGCCTTTTGCTCGCACAAAAGACAAACGTTATTTGGTGTTCTATCGCGTTGTTTTGAGAGTCTAAACTAAACCAAGCAGTTATTATTATTATTATTATTATTATTATTATTATTATTATTATTATTATTATTAGGTGATTTTAGCTTCCAGGTTTTTTTTAGCAGTGCACTGAAATACATTTGACCTTTCAGATCCTTCAGCTCAATTCCTTTTACATTTCTGCATTTTTAGAAATGCTTTGTGCTTTTCATCCAGCTGTCACTTTATTTGTATCCAACCGTTTGTGTGCTTAAATCTTCTCGCTCAGATGTAGCCCTTGATAAAAAATCACCTGACGGGATTCATGCACGCGTGTCTATGTCATATCTTGTTTTTGCTAATCACATGCACACTGTCGTATGAATTCATTCGGTGCCAGATTTATACTTTCATCCATAATGGAAATGATAGGCTTCCAACGAAGCGAAAAGGATGTTGAGTCATGCTTTGACACGCATGGTTTCTACCGAAATTAATAATATTCCAGAACGTTATTTTCTGATTGTCGGATGGTTTAATGCTCCAGATACAGTTAAATGGTGTGCATGTTTACTCCATGTACTTTTGAACTCTGTTCAAACCCCTTCACTTGATTTAAGCCATTTAACGTTAAATGGCGTCCCTTTGTAGGACAGCACTCGCCGCATTTTCTGCAGGAAATGGATTTTCTAGTTAATTCTAAAGTTAAAAGCTTTGTGTGTGGTGTGAAGAGTAACTCTGGACAACATGGCGACGGCGGCGGCGGCATATTAACGGAGGGCCTCTTTTGTTCGTTCTCCGAGCAGCCGACGACACGGAGATCTCGTTCGACCCCGACGACATCATCACGGGCATCGAGATGATCGACGAAGGCTGGTGGCGTGGCTACAGCCCCAACGGCCACTTCGGCATGTTCCCCGCCAACTACGTGGAGATGGTGTGAGACCCGGCCACGCCCACTAGATCAGCACTTTGCCCAGACCCCCCCCCCCCACCCCCCAGACCCCCTCAGTGGTACCACACACACACACACACACACACCCTTCTCCTAGTGGGCTGGAGCCCAAGCAGAAGCCGCTGAGGGGAAGCGACCGTCCACGTTATTGACTAACGATGCATTGGGTCGCTGGAAGGTTAAAAAAATCATGGGGCCAGATTTTAAGAAGGTAATATTGCTCGAGAACAAAAAAAATTATATTGTAATGTCAATGTTGTAAATCATGGATGGAATAGCTTAGGGTTTTCCCCCCCCCCCCATGCTCTCTCAAGATCACACACCCAGTGTCCTTCTCTGTTGTTGTGATGCGGTAAAATGTCAGCCTTTATTCATATGACTTAAATTCCATTTGCAGCATTAATCACACACTTATAGTTGACATTCCTTCTGTGAACTCGTTTGGGCTCTGGGTTCAGTCTGAAAATAGCAGTCGCTCCTTTCTATTTCAGGAAATAAAAGAGTCTTAATGGAGCTTCTGCTACGGCGTAATCTCTTGCTTTGTGTTCGCCTTTCCTCCCTGAAAGATTGAATTTAACTTCCACTTGTGTTTCTGTTTTTGGTGAAGATAGTCTTTATTGAGCTTGAATCTTATGGCAATTGCAGAACAACGATTAGCTGACGGTTGCAGTTTCAAACCAATCATGAGATGGGTTAGGTGTTTGGTGATATGTAAATAAAAGCGTCCCTTTACTTTGGATTATGAGGTGGTCTCTGAGTTTCCACTTATCTTTGCGTACATATCAAAGACCTTGAAACCATCGTTGACTTATTTGTTGAGTTTACTCCTATAGCTTGGGGGATCCATTCAGATCAACTGTTTCACATGACTGACTGCCATTAGCGAGGGGATTTAAATGAAGTGCTATCCTAGGTCATATTTTATGTGAGATTTAAATTTCTAAAATCAATTTAAATGGACACACTCGAAGTACACCAATTGAAGCTAAATTCATTTTACAAATGTTAAAAAGATAAAGTGTCTTAAGGGGCATGATTCACCTGCATTATTCTTTCGTTGTTTTTCCAGAGTATATTGTAATGCAAAGACATTCATAATAAAATATTAAAAGTCTCAATGTTGTTTTTAAAAGCTGTACCGATGTGTACATGGACTGCCTTGCATTGAGTCACAGAACGAGATGCTTTATGATGGGTTTCCTGGAACCAGGCCACGGCGCTCAGCGATTTGGGTTTTCACCCTGGTTTCGATTTCAAGTCAAATAATTTCACTTTTATTTCCCACATCCTTTGCAACACTCGTTTTGACAGGGTGCTTAAATCTTCTCGCTCAGATGTAGCCCTTGATAAAATCACCTGACAGGATTCATGCATGAGTGTCTATATCGTGTCGTGTTTTTTTTTTAATCGCATGCACACTAGTATGAGTGCAACATGTTTTAAATGGAGGTCATGTATTTCATATGAAGACGCACAAATTTGACACTTTAATTAGTCAGAGTTTTGTTTATTTGCAAATTCATTCGGTGCCAGATTTATACTTTCATCAATAATGCAAATGATAGGCTTCCAACGAGGCGAAAAGGATTTTGAGTCATGCTTTGACACGCATGGTTTCTACAGAAATTAATAATTTCCAGAACGTTATTTTCTGATTGTCGGATGGTTCAATGCTCCAAATACAGCTTCTGATCTTACCTCAAAGGATTAGCAGGGCATTTATTTTATGTTATTTGTTCATCACTAGCTGTTGCATAATTTAAAGGGGTGAGCTATGGATGATTCCAAAAAGCAGGATTTCTTATTTTTTACATCTTCTGTCTATGAATACAACTTTATCTTTACCACATTTTATCACATTTTCCACTCACACGTTTGTTGCTTTGAGAGCTAGCTTTCCCGCTCAGATAAGAACAGCTTATTGTGGCTTAATGTGCATGATTGTTAAATGTCATTTCCTATAGCCCATAGAAGAACAGGGCATCCCCATTTCACATCAAAGACATTTGGAGGAAGTGTTTTATCTGGTGATAAAAGCTCTGTTAACAGATTGCAGTACCATAAAAGCTCAAATCAAGAGCAAGCATTGTAAGCCATCGATATTGATCAGCATAATACACCACAAATGAGCTATGTGAAATAAGTCTGGTATAGTCTTAAATAATCACGCCAGTGTCCGTTCATAGTGTGAACGTGTTTGCAGTATTTGCTTGAACAGGCTGACCTTTACATGGGCCTAGGTTGAGGTTGTGGAATTACAGAGATAAATTAAGAGACGGTTAATGCACAAGCAACGTGCTACACGCCACATGAATGCATCCAGTTCAGTTCAGACTAGCCTGCTTTATGGATCCCAAGAAGGGCGAGAATTCATTCACAGCCTGTCCAGTCCATCCACACGCCATCCAAAGTCACAAGCGACATGTTGGTAACATATCAGCAGTAAATAATATTAACCTGCTTTTGTTTAAAAGAATGGAGAATTGACTATAGAGGTTTGTTTCTCCTCAAGGGCCCCTTGTAATGGCTGTTGAGCGAGTCACCGTCACCCATGGCGCACAAGTCTCTAGCAGGCCCGTACAGTTGTGTTGGAGCAGAATTTTACATTACTGTGCAGTGTGCAGGCTATTCTTGTCCTTCATTGACAATCCAAATAACCTTTCAATAAATGAGAAGTTGAGAAGATTCTCATAAAATCGTTGATACAAGTGACATGAAATAGTACCACAGATCAACAGTTAAGGTTCCTCATTAAGTCGGTTCTTTGATGTCCACCCATCAGAACTTTTTTTGGAGTTGAGAGTCAAACACTGTTCCTAGAAATGTGTCAACAATTTGAACGTCTTGACTTTGTATAATGCCAGCTATAATTGACTTCCTCTGCACTCAAATGCTAGCTGTAAGCCCCTGAATTGAATCGTGTTTTGCTCCCAGTAATATCTGAGTGTATGGGTCTGAGTATATTAGTAAAGGGTTTACCATAAATATTAAATGCAAAACACATAGAGGTGCAAAATATGTGTGTTTAATTTAGTAAAGGTATGCCTGACATTCTGAACCTAATGTTAAACTCAAGGATCATATTAAAAATAATTAGACATAATACGTTTTGACTCTAGTATAGACGACACTATTTAAATAAAACAATCACGCAATCAATCATTAATCAATCTATCAATCAATAATGGGCATATGAAAAAAAGGTTAACCTAATTCAGAACCGGACAATCCTTATTTACCTTCAGGCAATGAAGTTTAAACCAGTTTAAATGCCTGGAAAACATTGAAGAGATCATTTAAATGCATTAGCCCAGCCTCCTAGACACGCTTGCTTTTTTTCTTTGTGCTGAATATGAACCAATGAAGTCTGGCTGTGGTGACATCTTCCTATATTGTGGTCAGAAGTTGACGGGGTGGTGCATGAATTGCTGGTGCCAATTTAATCATACTGAGACTTGAGACAAGAAGTCATCTCTTTGAAATGGGTAAGAATACTCTTTTTTTAAAAACACGTTTCATATTCTTTACTGGTGGCTACTGTTACAACTATCCCACAAATGCATTTGATGTACGAATTTGAGAAGAATACGCATGTCTTTTTGATTGTGACCTATACCTTATCTTGTGTTAAATGTGAAAGATTATATTTGTACCTTGATAAGTAAATCTGTAAATCTTGTATAAGCCTCTGGGTAGGTGGGTTTTCTAAATAAAAGTTACATTGCTTAAACATGGGTTAAGATCCAAAAGTTAGTCTTGCATTAATTCCTGAAATGGAGAAGTCATTTACTATTGAAAGCAGAATTGAAGGTTAAAGCCACAGCACAGGAAACAAGCCAATTCAAAAGAGAAGCACATCAGTTTCACAGACATATGATATCACTGCAGATGGTGTGTAGAAAACTATTGAGAAACCTTGCTTACATTTATTTTGGGAACTGCAATATTTCATGCTGAAGACCCTTAACCTTGCCTTTTATGTTTAAAGCTCTCTTTCTGTCGATCTTAATTAAATTGTTTTTCACTTCTAAAGAAACTAGGTTGGTATCCATAACATATTGATCAATATGAATTGAGATGAAGAATCTAAATCTGTTTGTGTCAAAAGTGAATTAAATCTCTTCCTCTGTGCGGTAACACAGGAGTGTATGCTGGCTCGATAGCAGGAAGTGGTTTTGTTACCGTGGTTTTTAAACAGTTGATGGTTTTGTTCAATATTTATCAGCAGGACAGATCGACATGGCTTGAGATTAAAATGGTCGTAAAACAGATGGGGATAAATACATGTTTTATCATGCCAAATAAAATAACAACGATATCTCATTAACTTTAAACAGCTAAATAAGTAACCCCAGTAGTTTGAACGGAGTTGCTCTTTTGTAGCTTTATTGCTATATTATATACAGCAAAATAGCTACATATGTATATATATATATATATATATATATATATATATATACAGTATATATAATATTAGTGTTGTGTGTTTGTGTCTCATGTCTAGAGTCTGAAGAGGTGCAGAGTGACGTTTCCCAGGAGCCAGTGGCCAGTGAAGTCCACAGAAAGGCTGGGAGCCAGGTATACCAAATGACTTATAAAAATGCCTAATGACGTGCTACTCAGCAAACAACGCTTAGTCGTTAGTCTTGAGTTCCTGATGATTATCGTCATCAGTTGCATTTTGTCAGAAAGTGTTCAGACCTGTGTGAGTGAAATGACAACAAACTCCCCACCACAACAATTTCGTTATTAGCGACAGAAACACAGAGTGCCGCAGAATGCCCCTGTTCTGTCAATTTGAAGCGAGAAATTGCGAGGAAGATCTATCAAATTTCCAAAGCTGAATCATTTTGAAATACTGGTGGTTTGTGGTTACAGATGGCCTGCCGATAACATTCATGAGGCTGAACATGTACATCTATACTATATATAGATACATACATGTGTATAAACACATTTTTATCTATTAACACAATGTATTTGTATGGACAACAATATCACTCACAATAAAACAACAACAGGGTGTTCATCGAACAAAAACATCCTCATTCAAAAGAGATGTTTACTCATGTGATGAGCCGTGGGGGTTACTGTAAGCGCTTAAAACATTTCCTGTAGGCTGGTCACACGTAGAACGATTTGAACCTTGTTTCAGTTCACAAATGACTCGATACGTGTGGAAGTTAACTGACTAAACTTTTTCTTTTTTTTGTGTAACCTTGCTTTTGGGTCTTATGCATAAATATAAACTGCATATGCATTCATAAATAAGGTTGTGCATGTGATTTTGTTCATTCCTCATAAAGATCATCCAATAAAAATAAAAGCTTTCATTCATTATGCACAACATTCTTCAGCCGACATATCAAGAGTTCATCTTCCTTTCGTTGGAAACTGCAGACACAGCACAGGATACACCAACCAGAATTGTGTCTTGCATCACATTGAAACTACATTCCCTGGTAGTCATAGTGTCCTGGACAAACTCATGGAGCAGATATAGTTTGACAGTGACTCAGACGACGACTGCACCTTCAGTATTACTCACCAAAAAAGCACACTTCTGGGAACCGGCGAGCGTCAAGAGGAACCTGATTCAATATGAAACCATTCATGATGTGTTTTATTCTAAAAAGTTTCTCACAGGAACAAAGTGTCCTCTAAATGTCGTCATTCAAACTGAAATATCGACATTGTGGTCTGATGGACTACTGTGTGTTTCCCAGATGTTCTTGTCAATCGAACCAAAAACACACAGATCAATTAATGAAAATCCATAAACTGTATCACCCGTACGCACACATGCAGATACGCACGCACACGCACACACACACGCACACACACACACGCACACACACACACACACACACCAATATTAAGATATCGATCAAGACAAACTATTGCAAGATAATCCTCATATTGGTGTACTAATAAGCATGACTATCAACAACTTCAACTTTATCTCAGACGATTCTTTTCAATGTAACCCTTTAAATAAAAAAAGACAGATGGCGCCAGGCCAAAGGTACTACTAATTGAACCCACAAACATGTTTCCTTTCTCAAGACAGGATGCATAGTGGTTACCTATTGAGAGTCTGTCTGTACAAGTCAAGCGTACCCTCTCGATTCATATCAGCTTTTGTGTGCAGCTCATGTGCAGACAGCGTCTCACTTGTTCGCTTGTCTCATGCCAGACTTGGACCCAAACTTTCGTCCAAACAGAATCTCTACTCTACAGCTCATCAGCTACAGGATTCTTTACCCCGTCTGATTACACAGTAGGATGTGCTAACGTCCTATTGGTTCTGAACCCAGGACGCCCCAGAGTCAACGATGGCTGAATCCAGCGCTCAGTGTGAAGCGGATGCCAGGCAAGACAAAGGTGCTGAGGTGGTGGAGAAGTCCTTTGTGTCGAACCTGCACGGCTTCATGAAGGAGAGAGGAACGCCCATAGAGAGGATCCCCCACTTGGGCTTCAAGCAGAGTGAGTCGTTCTGTTTTGCCCTGGCCCTTCTTTCAGCAGTTTCTTCCCTTTGAAATAAATCGTATATGGTATGAAAGATGTTGGATGTGCTTAAGGAAATTAATAACAATGCATTTTTGTTTTCTTCCTGTAGTCAACCTTTGGAGGATATACAAAACTGTTGGGAATCTTGGAGGTTATGACTCAGTGAGTATATATAATCTATATACATTTTATTTAGGCCTGAATAGGCCTAAATAATTTCACATTTTCACTCACTTAGGTTAGGTTATCTTTGGTGGCAAGTTTCAAAGTTCAAATAACTGATTTTTGAACCAAATTTAAACCAATATGCACCACTTTCCCTATTGTTCCATGAACCGTAACCCTATCCGATGACTTTGAAGAAAAAACCTTTTTTGCAAATATGAATGTTTCTCACCATCACCATCACCAACAGGTGACCGCGCGGCGTCTGTGGAAGAGTGTCTACGACACCCTGGGAGGAAGTCCCGGCAGTACCAGCGCAGCCACCTGTACCCGCAGGCACTATGAGAGGTGGGGTCGCTCTCTCTCTCTCTCTCTCTCTCTCTCTCTCTCTCTCTCTCTCTCTCTCTCTCTCTCTCTCTCTCTCTCTCTCTCTCTCTCTCTCTCGCTCTCTCTCTCTCTCTCGGCTCTCTCTCTCTCTCTCTCTCTCTCTCTCTCTCTCCTCTCTCTCTCTCTCTCTCTCTCTTCTCTCTCTCTCTCTCTCTCTCTCTCTCTCTCTCTCTCTCTCTCTCTCTCTCTCTCCCCTTTGCACACACACACCCAGCAGAATTGATCATTTACTTTACCGGCATCCATGGCAAATTGAGGTAGAACCATCACGACCGCCTCACAAGACATTCCGGGTCTATGATTGGATAGTTTAAATCCTCACACACATCTTACACACTGGTTGTTGGATGAGATGGAATACAATTACCCTCACACAAACACAAACAAACAAGCCATGTGTGAAATGATTTGAGTGCCATGGAAAGTTATTTATCTTCATTATATTATTATTTGAATAATCATTCATGAAACCAATCTGATGTGCGTATGTTAGGCTGGTTCTGCCGTTCGACAGACACCTGAGAGGAGAGACAGACAAGCCTCTGCCGCAGGGTAAACCCCGGAAACAGTACCGGAGGAACATGGAGAAGGTCGGCAAAGAACGAGGGAAGAGGAAGACTGTCCGGATGGAGAAGGAGCTCCGTGAGGTAAATGAGGGAACGATGGTGGAGCTCACTGTTGAACTGTTACTATGATGTCTAAATAATAATATATATTTTGCTGACCATAGGCTCAGAGGATAACCAAAGCCACAGCGCAAGTTGAGACTGGAACTCAGGCGTATGCAGCTCCATGGTCCATCTCCAGACCCCTGCTGAGCTGCCCACAGACCAACCGAGAGCCCGCCGTTGTTTGTACTGCGGTTTACGACGGCTCCAGATCACTCTGCGTCCCGCTTCCTTCGTCACAACCGTTGAGCGATCACATGGTCCCTCCTCCTGGGATTGGCCTCTCTCCCCTAGAGAAGAAGAAAAGGATGGCCCAGGCCAGCCTCAGCCAGCCTTCACACCTCCAGGACGATGATAAAGACAGGCCCACCGTCATCCACCGCCCCCTGCCTCAGGCCACGCAGCTTCCCGCTCCCAAGTGCACCTCCTCCGAGGACTCTCCGAGGCCTGTGTCCACCTCTTCTTCCCGCTGCTCCTCCCCTCACTCCTCCCTCTCCTCGGAGGACCTTCCAGCAGCCGCTGGAGGGAAGCCTGAACCAAACAGAGCAACGCCACCGCAATACGTGACGCTGGTCAGTGGCAGGAGTCACTATGTTGCGGACAATAAGTTGTGTAGTGCAATCACCAAAGGGCCAGTTATTCCTTTCCCTGGCACCCAATTACTGAAAGCGGACGCCATCGAAATCGAGGACAAAGACTCTGTATGGAGAGCAGTCCAAAAGGTCAACGGAAGAGAGTCTGCTCGCACTTGCCCAAAGTCGACATCTTCCTCCTTTTTCGGCGTTAACACACACTGGCCTCCGGCACCTACCTCGAGTTTCACCAAAGTCCTTCCAAAACCGACACAACCTCTCAAACCAACTCCTCTCCCGCGTGGTTATAAAATCGACCAAGGTTGGCCGATGCAGCCACACGATCAGTCGGTAAAGAAGCGACATCACCTCCCGCCTTGGATCTATCAGACGTCGGAGAGGAGGGACAAATCTAAGCGGTTTCTTACTAGCGAGCCTCGGCCCCTTTACGGTGGCAGCCAGCCCCCTCCGTCCTACCTCTTCACAGACTATGGCAGGGCGGTCAGAGACACTGTGCCCCAACCACTTCCCCTCCAAGCGTTTCTGCCAGAGAGAATGAGGTCGGCGCACTCCCAGCCTCTATACCACCAAGCCCCAGTAGGGCTGAGTCACCCAGCCCACCTTGGGTCCGCTATCTACTCGTATCCTTCTTACTACCTCTCTGCATGGAGCGACCAGAGTGAATGCGCGCGAGCGGGGGTTTCTCCTCAGTCCGTTTATCCTCGTAAACTTTGATACTGTGCAGAAGCAAGAGAGAAGAGAAGTAGAAGAAGAAGATTAAGTGGAAAGAGGGTTAACATAGGTTGGGTTAACGTTTCTTGTGTGTTTGCTGCAGTCATTGTGTTGAGCACAATGAGTACAGTAATAATACAGTAATACATGAGGTATATTGGCCGACTGAATATTAGGAATTGGTTAAATATCCCTATTTGAAATTTGAGTTGAATTGCATTTGAAATTATAATGTCATGCTTTATGCCCACATTAAAATTCAATACTTACTTTGATGATGTCAGCATTCATGAATCGAAACTGGGGTTTGCAACTCGTCTTAAAATGTATTTTTTGGCAATATCGTCTTCTGCTTTCTAGTTCCAAAGATCACGTCCAGACACAATGATTTCCCTTAGGGATGCACCGAATTTTCGGCCGAAAATGGCCCAAAAGTGCATTTTCGGTTTCGGGCCGAAATACTATCCCCGAAACAACACGGCCGAAACAAAAATTTGTGATGACGCAATCAAAAAGCGCGGCCAGCCCACGCTTGTCTGGATCATAAGCGCCAATATGTTTGCGGTGTGGATGTTTTTCAATGTTTCTGAGAAAGACACACGTTTAACGATTTGCAAAAATTGCAATGCCTTGATTTCAATGAAGTTATAGCCATAAATGCAATGGCACTAGGGTTGCCACTGTGAGGACATTTTCACACAGAGTAATACACCAGTATAAACGGTATAAACTTTGAAACTAGGTCAACCGCCATCTTCTCCGTCAACTCTCCTCTCACACTCGGTGACAGCGTCTGGCAGCGCGCCAATTCTCGGTGACAGCGTCTTTCTTATAACGTTCAATATATAATAGTATAATATAATTGTAGATATAATATCACGGCCAAAAGCTCTGTGCGCCTCCGGACGGCCGTAGCGCGGCCGGGGAGCTCTCGTGGGGGTTGGGCTTCACGGGGTTTGTTTACCGGCGTTGCTATGGTTACCAGTCTTGCGCTTTCCAACGCAATATTAGGTAGCCTATGTTTGTGTATTTATGTGTGTATACATATGTATGTATGTGTGTGTGTGTATATATATATATATATATATACACACACATATATATACACATATATATACACATATATATACATACATACATACATACATACATAACCTACATAGGCCTACATACATACATACATACATACATACATACATACATACATACATACATACATACATACATACATACATACATACATACATACACATATATATATACATATATATATATATATATATATATATATATATATATATATTATATATATATATATATTATATATATATATATATATATACATACAATAAAACAAGAAATAAAGCAACCCTAAATGGTAATTGGCATAATTATTTTTTTCGGTGTTTCGGTTTTCGGCCTTGGTTTTCTCATTTTCGGTTTTCGGTTTCGGCCAAGAATTTTCATTTCGGTGCATCCCTAATTTCCCTTTATCAGGGAAATGTTTCAATTGTTCAGATAACATAGCCTACCATCAGTAAAAAAAAAAGAGGCAAAATCCTCTATGAGTCAATCGATGTTCTATTCTCATAGTATGAGAGCCTAGACTAGACTTCATGTTATCTTTGAATTATTAGATCAGATTGGTGACAGTAACCACACAAATTAATTGGTTGATGAGTTGATTGTGAATGATCCAATGTGTAGGCATAAAGAGTAGCCTGCCTATAGGCTACCTTTATTTAATTTTAGTCAAGCACAATATGAGATATGGCTGCTGACCACTTAAACTAGAAATGCTGAAAGGTATGAATATATATGACAAGTTAAGGATTGTATGGATATATTCTCAATATATATGGAAAGAAATTATGTACCTTTGCGATCTTTTTTGTTGTTGCGAGAATTACTTTTCAACTTTTGGGTTCCCGTAGTTTCATGATGGGTCGCCATGGAGATCAGAATCATATGGTTGCTAATATGCTGGCCAACAAACCCGCGATCTCTGCTCAGATCATGCCTAAACGCAGCCCCTTTCCGAAGCCAAACCATGTCTGACCTTATTTAATAACCATAAACATGTTTATCTGAACATTGGCTCAGTCATTATCACCCTTGACATGGCTAAACGTTCAGCGTTTCTACTTCCTGAGAAATAAGCGCCAGAAAGCGCAAGCATTCGTCGCGTCGTAATGACGAAGACAACAACAACAACAGTCGATGATCAGAGCGAACAAACTTTTTACTAGACATTTCTAGGATGACAACCAACAGAATTGTCAGTTTGATGGTCATGTATCAAGACGAATCGGTGTATGTCAGATATCATGACGGATCGACGCTGAACGTGTCCTCCTGCGGCTCTGAGTTCATGATGGTGAAAGCTCCCGACCCCTCGGTGCATCCTATGCAGGCGACCGAACAAGTTCGACAGAGGACACGATTTGCCATCAGCGCCTACAAAGTACTGATTATCTATCATAATTTATTTTATATACCCGTCGATCTTGGTCATATCGTCAGTATGCTACGGATGCATTTAAAATACAGTAGGCCTACTTGCTCAAATACAATATGTCTAAATTGCCTTGATTTTGTAGGAACTAATACAAGGTGCATTGGTGTTCAGGAATAAATACGCTTCACGGCCATATCTTCCAAATGAACTTATTCCAGCTGTTGATAGAAAGGTGAGTCATTCTGGTTATCCCCCACCATGCAAATCATTAGGCTTAAACTGGTTATTCGGAAATGTACACTTAGTTCCTATTTTCTGCAGCCTTTCTTTAGTGTCCACTCGGAGGCGGATTGGCCGCCAATGTCCTGTGACGCAGAGCATGGCCCTGGCGGGGACACCAAGGTCAGGTCCCTGGAGGGGAGGGCCACCCTCACCTTGTCCGCTTCAGGAGAGGACTTCTCGGTTGAGTTTCTATGCAGCATCAGTCAGCCCGAGGCGGCGAGCAACGCACATAGCACGGACCCCGCCACCGGCTCGACATTTCAACAACGGGGGCTGACGCCGAAGAGCGAACCGTCATTTCACACACACCAGAGGGTTGGTCTCCAAAACATCAGCGGTCACGTTGACAAACCAAAGGATATGACGAGAATGAAGTTGAGCCGACCGAGGTCGTGTTCTCCTCAGGGTAACAACAGCAGCCCTTCTCTGCCCAAGGTAAAGCATGCACTAACAGTAACCCCGGTCATCATGGTGGTGAACCCACTCTGTCCTCACCATGAATTCTTACCAACCTCTCGTCCCACTCTTATCGCCCTGTTCCCATCCAAGTCAGAGGACATGTACCAGTGTACCACGCTGGTGGTCCAGCATCACTCCTGCTCCTGTGTTGCCCCCATGTGGCGGTACCCTCTCTCTGTCGCTCGCCACCACTGGGCCACACACCGCGGGGTGACTCCCAGACATCACGGGGCAGGCGAGGAGAACGTCGTGACGGAAGCGTCTGACGAAGGGGACAGGCGGTGTCCCATCCCCGAGGCGCTGCCCCTCCGATGTCCCTCGCCTCACCAGCACAGGTATGACACACTGACACTAATGGAGTTGACTCACTCGCTCCACAAAGTCCCTCCGTTTCCGTCCATCTCCGGCCGTCTTCTCCACAGTTCCCCAGCTCTGTCTGAGTTGTTTTAGCTTCCTCACAATGGTCTGTCGCCGTGTTGTTTCGAGCCTCCCTCTCCTTGCCTTCTTCTTAAATTAAGATAAGATAGCACTTGCACATGTTCCAGTAGCAAATTATAGTAAGGCATATCATATCAATTAGTAAAATCATGGCACAAAATAACACAATGACACAATAATACCCAAGATGTACACACATTTAACAAGCTGACTGTAGGTCAACAAATCTCTTTGAAAGAGCTGTCCTCTGGTTGCATTGATGGAATACAATAAAATACTTTTACATTAGTATAATTCATATAATATCAACATGTCTCCATGAACAGGGACAAAAGTGTTGCATATCAAGGCCGTTCAGTATTAAGTAACGTCATCATGAAATGTTGAATACTAATAGCAGTAACTCTATTCACCTGCCGTTATATGTGTAGTTTCAGTTGCTTCGAAAATACTCGTCATGTGTGTCAGGTGGAAGGTGAAGTTCCCCCTGGCCCAGGGTGAAGAATATTCAGACCAAGACTTCCCTGGGGAGCTGACCAAGGCCATGTGGTGTCAAGGAGTGATCTACAGGTTTGTATGTAGGCTGTGTTTGGTGTATCTTATATTTTGTCATTTATTCACTGATAACACAGTAGCTGTAGAAAGTACAACTATTATGCATGAGTGTATATTATTGTGTTTCCTTGGATCATGATTCGGTTCTATATGTCTGCTTATCGTCTTATTGTCTTCTGTAAAAGTATAGCATTGTTACCTTTGTTTGCATCAATATTTGAAGTGAGAATATTTAAGCTAGTAAAAACAGTCCAATCTGCTATGCAACATTGTGTATTTTAAACAATATGTAAGTGTGAGACACGCCAAAATTAAGAGAGCGAATATGCCATTGCTTCCCCTCCGTGTCACACCTTTCAGATTACTTAGCGGTTCTATATCAGTCATCGAGGTTTCCCCCGGAGATGGATCAGTCATCCGATCTAACAACGTCCTCAGCAGCTATTTCACTCACTATAAGGCCGATGCTCAGTCAGGGCAGGTGAGTTTCACTTTATCATGCTGGCATCCTGCCACACTGCATGTTATTTAGGAGTGCACTGTAATTACACAGAGTATTATGTTTCCCTCGTTACTAATCGTAGATGACTGACAACAATGTACATCATTCATTTGATGATTGTATTGCAGGTCAAAGAGATCATCTACCTCGTCAACAGTCTACCCCCTGATGTACCTGGACAGGTGTACTCCATAAGGTCCATTGTGAGTCGTGCAAGCAGGTGATACACCGCCTTCAATGGGATATGATGACTCTACGATTTATGGACTTCACAATGATTCCATTTAGTTTCTTAATCTCATTTTCTGTCCTCCAGAATCCTCACTTGTTACAACCAGGCCAGAGTTTCGTTGTCGCTGCCTGTCATGCCGAGCTGTTTGGAACCGGTTAGAGACATTGACCCATCTCCGTTCAAGTCAATACACACTGTGCTTATATTTGTTTGTTTAGAATTTAATGTATATTGTTTTTTTTGTACAGGAGAGAAATCATTTTGAGCGGGAGACGTTTGAGGATAACCTGCCAAGTTCAGTATCACTTGACCCTCAATTTGATCTCACGCAAATGGAGCATAACAGGTAGGTGGTGTTTTATCGACCTACAGGCTTTAATGTGTTTCAAACTTTATATATATTCATAGATAAATACACTATATATTTTTGGTTTTATAAATTACTTGTGAGAGATTGTGAACTTTTGACACGTTGATATCAAAAATCTGTTTGGCGGTATCCTTCCACTGCCTAAAGTTTAAAAGTTGATTGAAAGCTTATGGAGGATCTTCATGTAATATCCATCAGAAATATGTACTGAAGTTCCCTTCTGCTCTTAGGTCCGACATCGTGTCTGCTGAACTGGAGAAGATCAAACGCTTCAACTGTATCCTTGGGTCTTCGACCATTGCATGATAATAGAAACCCAGGGTGTCCGCGCATCCTTAAAAAGTCTTAAAAAGTCTTAAATTCATGTTTCTAAATTTAAGGCCTTAAAAAGTCTTAAATTCGTTACAAATGTCATATGCTGGTCTTAAATACTGTAACTCAAGGTCTTAAATTTGTCGGGGCAGGACTTTATATTTTTTTCATTTTCCTCAAGTGACTTTTCAGGAAGGAAAAGTCAAAGTTGCTAGCTGCATATATAAACGATTATCTGCATGCTTGCTAGCTAGTCTGCGACAATGGGTAGGTGCAAATTCAAGGACAGTTGGCTGGAAGAAGTCAGTTTCCGAAGTTTGCTCGCTTCTGTTGCCAACCCCCACCATCGCGTGTTTTAAGTCTTAAATTCCATTCAAGGTGGTATTAAAAAGTCTTAAATTTGACTTGCTGAAATCTGCAGATAACCTGAAACCACAATCTGTCTCGTCTGTCACTCCCACGTGGCTTACCAGACACCTCTTCTGTCGCATGCTTTGAATTTGAAGGCTTGTCTGCTGCTTCAGTATGTCTGTCGTGATGTTGACTGCGTAGCCAAAAGGTTTCTCCTTAATGTCAGGCGTTCAGTTCTGTTGGAGAACAGCAAGGTGCCGGGGGTTCGGGGGGAAGGCTCTGCAGACCCGCGTTGTGGATCTGGAACCACCCAGACAGCCAGTGAACCCGTGGATGAGACCTTATATCGCAGAGGCCCTCCAGAGACAATCTAAAGCAATACAGGACATTGATGCCGTTATATCAGCTGCCAACACTGAATTTAAAACCCAATGCGTTCTGAGAATGGGGAGTTAATGTTCCTAGTTTTGTATCCGACAGGAGAATTTAAAAATATTAGGTGATGAACTTGTGTTGAGTAATTATGCATTCATAAATAAAAATTAGATTTTTCTATATTCAGTACACATTTTTCTATTTTCTGTCTTCTGTGTTATTGGAATTAAGTTGTTTTTTTCTTGGTTTGCGCATTCTTCCACTGTGAAAACAGGTCCTCTACAATCCTTAGATTGTACAATCCTTAGATTGTAGAGGGTGGTTTCATAATGTGGTGTCCCTTTACTGTAAAAAGTAAATGCTATTGAATTATACAGAATACAGTATGCACTTTGTTCACGTGCATGATATTTTCCACACTAAACTGCAGTGCATCCTTTCACCTAAAGATACTTAAAAGTTCTCTGGTGCTCTCTAGTTGTAAACACAGAACAAAAAAAATAACAGTATTTTTTCAATTTAATTACACAAATATTATCAAAACAGTTGATTCAGGAAAAGAGCATTGTTGGGTTCATACGGGGATAATTATTTGTATGGTTCCAGTTATATACTATATATTCATTAATAAAAAAAATATATATCCATAATACTTGAACTAAAAGACAAAAACAATTACAGAATTATTTGTATCATACATTTATATTTATTAGTGAGAGAGAGAGAGAGAGAGAGAGAGAGAGAGAGAGCGTTAGACACCGTTTTAGGATTATTAGTTGTCTAATGTTTCTCTATTGAAAAAAAGGCATTAATGTGCAACGGGATCAAGGCTGGATCCTAGAGACAGAACTGATCCGAGATCTGCCATATGGGAGGTCCTCGATCAGCAGCGGCGGACTGCAGGGCCCCGCATTTGTCGCGAGAAGTCACGAAGTTTCCGGTGTTGTGTGTGTGTGTGTACCTGGAAACATGGCGGCCAGCTTCCGCGGCCGTCCTATCCGAAGTCTTCGGCTACGAGGTAAGCGTGTACAACTCGTACTGCCATTTTTACCATGCTCACTATAAAATAGAGGTTCTTAAGTACGCGATGACCCCTGCGTGTCTGCTCACAGTGTCGGTTACGTGTGCTTTTGACAGGTCGGAATGACAGCGGGGAGGAGAGAACGTACCGCTGGATCTGACCAGAGGTGAGCAGAGGCTTCATCACAGCCGATTACTTGTTCAAAATGGATGAGGCACCGTCTGTTAAACGAACCCCTACTGAAGTGAAAGCACCGTGCTGCCCTACCATGTCATGTCATTTTGCCATCCCGTCAGACTCGCCTTCACTGTTTTATAGCAGTGCCCATAGCAGGCTAAGACCACATACACGGCATTAGCCCAGCTAACCTAACGAGCTAAGTTAGCTTCAGCTAGCTGCAAATGCTACCGAGCTATGTCGACGATCTGTTGTTTTGATTTGCGACACGGCGAGATCGTCTATTGTTGAGCGATCCTGGGATGCGTTGAAGGTTGGAAAGCGGTGTATTAGCCGGCTGTATGGGTGTTTTGGTGTAGCGACCGCTAGCCAATAGTAGTGGGAAGGATGGGACACATCCCTGGGTCTTAATGAGACTGTTGACACACAGTCTGTCAAGATGAACCACAATAGCATCACTGGCTGCACAGCCTAGAGTAACTGTCATCTCAGATCTGTCTTTAACAGTGGGGGGTTAATGGAGCTGTCAGATGTCATGAATGTGACCAACTGAAGGATTTATTCCTAGGAACATATAATGTTATTGATTTAGTCCAAAAATGCATGTAGCCTAATCGCATCTAGCGTGTAACGCTACGACTACTCGATCCATCCTCCGGGACATACAAGTCACAAAATTGAATGACATTCCCAGAGATGTAGATGTATGGACGTGTACATACTGTATACATAACATTGGAATGCATAGTTACAATATTTGTTTTTGGTAAAACGACGCGCTCTCTGATGCACATTGGATGCATGCTATGACCTCAGGCTCAATCCTTCCTAGTCTCGTGTCTAGCCTCTGGAAAACGAATTACCAGCATATAGAGACACTGTTTAGGGAGGTTTACGTAACCATTCATTTTACAAAAATATATGCTATTCTGACATAAACCCTTTGTTTGTCCAACTGTCTCGGTATGATTCCCAACAACGAAGAAGATGAAATCGCCTCTAAACACTTGATTGATTTTTCTAGAATGCCTGCATTTTTGTTGTATTTCTAGATGTCATTATTGAATATTCTGATGTAAAACATCTGATGCATGTATAATTAGCCTAAAAATGTTTGAAGGGAATGAAAACCTAAGCCACACCTGGTGTAGCTCGGGTGGCCTCAGCCCTCTCTTCCCTGGTTCTGCATAACAATATCTGTAAATATATGATTTAATCACACATACAGATGTATGCGTAGATATGATATGAATATTTCTCTTCCCTCCCCCCCACACAGAACCATCAGACAACTTCCGTTGGAAATCCTACAAAATGTGGCCAAGCCTCATGGAGTCAGTAACATTGCGAAAACTGGGCACCTGAAACAACTTCATAAAGGTACGTTGCTGGCTCGAACTAATTCGCTTGACTTATTTTGTTATTGTGTGTTTTGGATCTGGAGGTGGACATCCTAGTATAGCAAGCTTTGCATACAGCGATACATCACGCAGGAACAGATCAAGCGACAGACTGTTGGGAGTGTGCCATCTTCTCCTACTTGTTACCACATTCATTGGCTTGTAGCTGTCAACAAGGCAGTGTGTCATTGTGAAGCTGACACTGAGTGAGCTTGAGCTCTTGAGTGTGTGTGTGTGTGTGTGTGTGTGTCGGGAGCAGCGCTATTTGCATTACGCTTAGTCCCATCATGGTAGGGACTGGGGCTTGAAGGCTTACTGTTGTGTTGTGGAGTCGTTCCGTGATATCAACAGATGGTGTGCGCTTTCTCTTTTGATTTCCTATTTGCGTTGTGGTTTTTATAATGTCATTCAGCTTGGTCCTGTCCATAATAATGTGCGTTGTGCACATTGGAAGAACAATAGTGGTTTACCTTATGCTGTATTCTACTATTACATATGCTTCTAGATCTTATTAGAAAAAAATCACCGGACATATTCTCTATTGTTGGCTACCTGCAAACAACAATACAATTCCAAATAGTATATAATGATGAGTTCCAATTCAGCTACTCGCTGCCAGATACAAACAAAACAATGTCCGGAATGCTGCAAACCGCCACACATTGACCTGCATTTCATGACGGCACGCAGCGGCTCAGGCTGTCTTACTTGTTCAGCGTTGCTTCTGTTGTAAATACCACTGACGTCTTGTTTACAACTATTCACACTCTTACGATCTGTGAGCGCGCTTGCTGCCATGCCTGTATGTGTGAGAGTTTGAACGCCAGGCTACTGATTCCATATTAGGTTCCAGGACACCCCGAGGCGACCTAATCCCATGGGAAAGTGTCACAGAGAGTGCTTCCCCCCCCCCTCCTCACACTACTCATTGGACAGCCCCCCCCTCCAGCACCGGCACTGCTGCCAGTGCTAGTTTCAGGCCCCCTCTCTCTCTGCTGTCTGGCACGAGGGAGATGCTGTCTTTCTGCATCTCTCTCTCAGCCCACCCATCCCACTCTATAAAAAGATGAAAGGTCCAAGTTGAGAAAGCTATTGTTAATAATGATTTATGGCCTTCTTTCTCAAGTTCCACATGACCAGACAGTCCAATCAATTGCTCCGATGTATAGTCATAACACATGTTTAGTGGGAATAGGTTCGGATTAGGTTTCATGAACCGCAAACACCTCAGGGTCGGACTTGAGGGGGGAGTCATGTTGGGCAAATCCCAATCCGTTTCTTTTTTTATTGCAGCTGCTATGCAGCATCGGCCAACCATGAGGGAGATTTGTGGTTTACGCTACGAAGGATTTCATATTGGTAAAGTAGCTGTTTGTCAAGTCCGAACTTTCCTCAAACTCTATTGTGCGTGTGCATTTTTGCCCATTTGTTTATTCTCCTTCACTACCTCATTGAGAAACATCAGACGGGTGTGTAGTGTTAGTAATATAAATCAGATCATAATTGTTGTGGGATGACTGAACATGTGTCTTCAAATGGCCAACAAACTTCACACATTTGAAAGAAGAGCACTTGGTCAATGGTCAGCTGGCTGAAGGCAGACCTACAGTCTCCTTCCTCGGGTCTTGGGGTGGCGCTTCTGACGCCCTGTGCTTCTTGTGTCCTCCAGACCTGCGGTGCTCTCTTGAACGATGCGGGAGGTGCGCGCGGCTGGCTTGCTGGGCTCTGCGCTACTCGATCAGAGCACAGCGCTGCTGCAGAAGGATTCTCAGGCTGCAGGTGGACTACCTTGACATGCAGGTGAGAGCACGGTTAGTCTTGCTGGGGTCCACAGAAAGACACAAAATAGTAACATCACAAACTCATATTCCGGTCGATGATACATCTAAAAGCGTAATCCTTATAAACATCATTCAGAAATTTATTTCAGCTCTTATTGTGCTGCAGTTGACAGCACGAACTGTTGCTGGTTCCCTGATGAAAGAGTGACTGGTAGGTTGGTGAGATCGTTATCACGCTGATGCTGCGCTGCCACGTGGTTTGTCGTGGAAGGTAGAGTGGTCATGATTCTGTGTATCAATCCGGCTGCATCGACAATCCAGCAGAGCACGGGGCGACGAAGACCGGCTTGAGGCCTCGTCCGAAGGTGATTAAATCACCTTGATCTCTTATCTGCGAAGCCTATCTGGCTGGGGTTTTCCGCCTCCATGCGGGATCAGCCTATCTGGCGGTTTCCGCCTCATGCGGATCAGCTATCTGTTGGACGGCTTAAGCACACTCCACTGGCAGCTAGGCACGGACAACGTGAAATGTCATGTCACGATTTTCGAGAAAAATAACGCCTGATTTCAGGTTACTGTCACGGTTATCTTTAGGTAGGTAACTAACATATCTGGATCACTTTACGCACACTCTTTTCAGTTGAATCGAATCTTCTTTTTTGAGGAGTATACTCATTGGGTCTCTGTTGGGTATAAAGCGTCCTCTTGCTACAACCCTAGTGTTAAATATTAGTTTGTCTTCAGCCAATTTAAATAACATCGCAGCCGATCATCAAGTAAACGAATAGTGGCAGTTAAGGAGGCGTTACAATCTGACTTCTCACGACCTGTCTTTAGTGTATCTGACTACACATGATTTGGCCCGTCCATAGCTCCTGGTTTTATAAGCTGAAAGACGCCCGTGTTTTACACTTGGGCCCCTGAACCCTCTCCTTCCCGATCTTCACGGTCAACGCCATGCTCTTCCCCACCTCGGTCGCCAACTCCTGACTCGCCGTGGGAAGACGGGCTAGGAGCAGGGACGCATGGTCCACGCGCATCGCCATCGTCTGCCGAGCTGGGTGAGTCAGACGCACATCTGGATTGGGAGGGTGTTTACAGACACAGTGGGAAGCTGTGGTGTTAGTTTCTTGGCGGAGGCCTTCGTACGCAACTTCTAAAGCAGACCTAGGCAAAATAATTCGAAAATTAAGGTTCTGTTGACTTTGCGGGAACTGAATACCTACCGTGTCATGCTGATGCACGTTTGGGGACAGTGCGTCGCGGGTCTGCCCTGGCTCATCGCCGACCTTCGGTGCAGCCAGCAATGGGATACGCAGGCTAGCTCGCGGTCGACGGAATTTACTGATATTTGCGATCGGAGGGAACCGTGTTAGGTTACTTAGGTCTTAGGGCCATCCATTCTACCCCGTCCCCTTCCCCTTTCCTCCTCGTATTTTTTGAGGGGTTAGGGGGAGGTGGGAGGTTAAGGGTTTAAACTGGATTGGGCCCTATGCTATGAATGCGTCGAACGATGTCACACCTGAAGACCCGAGAGTGGTGCCAAGCGGGGGGCCTCCAGCACCTCCTCAAGAGGTCAATTGACTGATCGGCGGAGTCGCTCACGACGGCGTCTGATCCACCATCACTCCTCACACCACCGCAGAGGCCGAGGATTCGTCGCGGCGGGCGTAGGCTAGAGGCTACGCAGCGAGCAGGCTCATGCTAGCGTAGAATGTTGCTATGCTCGCCAGGGGTTCGTTTTCTGTTGGGATTTATAAGTTGTAGAAAGTTTGGTCAGACCTACCTTTACACACTACAATTACATCAATCTCTCCCCTTCACACTTTCTTTCCTCTAAACCCGACTGTATAGGGTATGGAACAGTACATGAGCATCCCGATAAACCAATGCACGTGCTGGCGGGCGTACATTGATGTCATTTGATGCCTATAGCAGCAGATGTCTACTATTAATAAGGACAATAGCCCTCTGTGTTAACCCCGAGTTGTTTACCTTTTCTCATTGAGTCTTATTTGCGAACATGTCTTTTTGCTCTGCAGCAAATCATGGCCCATTTCACGGATTTCCATACGGGCACAACGCAGACGTCAGGGCAGCGCTAAGTGAGTTGTTGTGTGTCCGAGAGATAATGCTTTTGGCTGTCGTTGGGTGGTCTATGTCGGCGATGTCCCCTCACTTCAATTAATGCGGTCAGTCGACGATATAGATCGCGCTATATTGGTCAGCGGTATTATCGCTGATTTTGTGTTTTGTTTCGATGATCCGCATTGTGTTCAAAAGGCACAGTATCCCTCCGATTAATCGGTTCAAAATCGGTTTGGTATAGGTCATCGTCTAACGATGATGCATGTAGCTGGTATGTTCGCGGCTAAAATTCGTATCGCACTGAGTCCCGCATCTCACATGGCGTAGCGTCTCATTAATTTGCACTCCTGGGCGCCGCTCTCCAATGCATTGGGGTCTCAGCTTCCTGTCGGCTCTGTTGCCCGCGCAAAAGTTGGACGCGTATTCACCTTTTTCAGCAGCGACGGATCCGTACGGGCCCATCAACATCGCGTTAGGCACTATGCGTATACACCTGTACCACTGAATGTCCAACCGCCTTTGCACCCCGGGAAAAACATGGTTACGTCCAAAATCCCTCGTCAAGGACGCATTGTGTGTGACCTTTGGACAGTGTTGAGTGCGCCGGTATGTTCTTTGCCGTTAAATCCGTTCTGAAATGCCCGTCATAGTGATTGTTTTATGAATGACATTGCGTTTCACGACGCTTATATGTTTTTGTCAGGAATTGCTTTGTTTACGATATGCAATGAAGCCGTTCCAGGTTTTAATCGAAAAAATCGCACGAGACCTTTTGCACAAAACAATACGATATATTTGTAAGACGATGTTGCATGTACCTCCTTGGTGTTGTTCTCGT